>VXAY01007648.1:1380728-1404648 GCA_013399855.1 Oxyruncus cristatus
CCCCACCCCCCCCCGCCCCGCCCGCGCCTCCCGCACCCTGCCCGCCTCGCCGGCTGCTGCCTGCCTGGGTTTCCAAGGCTTTCATTCACCCTCTTCCCAGCTCGCAGTTTGTTTTTAGCTCGTGTTTTTTGTCTCCTAGGGTGTGCATGTGTGCCTGGGTGTGCGCAGGACCTTTTCCTTCCCGTGGTTTAGCTTATCCCAAGAATGTGCCGAGGACCCACTTCTGAGGGCGGAGCGCCCTCTGCTCGGTGGGAAGGAGGGAAAAGCAGGCAAAGGTGCGGCTCTAGGGTGGAGAAGCAAGTTTCCTGCTGCTTCTAAGGTGTAGACACTTGCACATCCGTGCCCTCGCGGTGACCCCAGCGCTGTACAGCGCTCTCCGACTCGAACCGCCCTGCTTGAGTCCTCAGTGCACGGACCCGCTGTAGCTGGCTCCCATTCCAGCTCGATAAAGATGGGGTGGGGAGAAACCACTGCTAAAGAGGAGCTGAAGTGGCCTGATATTCCCTTACAGGAGAAGATCATGCATGATTAGGTCTGGTCTCAGTCCCTTATGGAAGATCATATCCTGGAGATCTTCTCCGTAATAAGACCACTTTATCCTATGACCACAAATGCAAACAGAGACCATAAAGGAATGCACATACTCAGTTTCCTGAAAGGAGGATCCAGTGAATAAGGTCACACAGCAGGACATTATTTTCGTGTCCTCCTGTAATATGATACCCCCTTCCCACAAGGCTGTGAAAGCTGGCGTATTTGTCCCCCGAGAGATGCGCAGCTAATAGCAAGTCAGTGGAGTAACTAAAGTCTTCATGAAGTGTCTGGAAGAGACAAGGCTACCAGAGCAATCTGTCCAGTCTGTGGCATGTGTCTGACTGCCATCTAAGCAGCCTACAACAAAGAGAGTGGCAAGGAACGAACTATGGATTGATTGCATTTGTTGGTAGGCCAAATTCAGAATGCAATCCTTTGGCTGGGCTCTCTGGATTGAGAAACTATGAAAGAGCTTCAGTATTGTTAATAGATAAGGACACACCCACTTAAGAAGAAGAGTAACATAAATAAAACTGTAACATAAATCTTCAGAAACTGAAGTGTCCATTATGATTTTGACCTTTTCCAGTGGCTTGTAAAAACCATTATCACCAGTCAATTGACTCGAATCTGCTGCTTCATGATGAAAAAATTAAATTTTGTCCTTGCAAATTTTCACACCATCATCTCTTCAGATTCTGTAACATTACTGTGAGAGATTCAGGTGAGAGACTTAAGCATCCCTGTTGCACTGACCAGTACCTTGTATATGGCATGCTCCCAACCTCATGATGCATGATTTCATTCATGGCTGCAGATGCACCTTTGCATAAGGTGCATGTCCACGGATATACAGTGGACACCTTGTGATATATCATTATATGGATGGGAGGCCACTGGAACAAAGAGCTATTGACCTAAGAAAGGAAGACTAGTATCACTGTACCCACTTTAGCAGCCTGTGAGATTTCTCCTTTGAATATAAAGCCAAAAACCTGTAGGTCAGTTCAGCTAGACAGATCAAAGATCTTCAATGTGAACAAGCTGAGATAGTTTGGCATCTAACATTAGTCTTTATACTTACTCTGAGATTTCCAGAGATTCTAATTAGTGATGTCTTTATAATGCAATGATATGTTGTCCTAAATGTTGTGGTGGTGCCTAGGAAATTAGTCTGAATTGTGTCTCATTCTGCTGGATGGGATCCATTACAAAAAGGGGGAGAGATCCAAAGGTTCATCTAAGCTAGCTAACACATTAAATACTCCGGTGTGCATGCTGTGTTTTCAAAACATGTTACTTAGACAGTGTTTTCTTTCTAATATTGAAGAGTTCTGACAATGTCACTTGGCTGTGTCGCTCTCATGAGCTAAAGAAGATACAGAGGTAGTGTTTAGCCAGCTTTCTGCACTGTCTAATTTTGTGCTGGCAGGCTGAATTCCTGAGGTATGTTAGATGAGTCTCAGAACTGCCTTAATTTATGCTAGCCAAACCATTTCCTTCTGCGCCATTTCACAGGTGCAGGATCAGCAGAGAAATTCATGTTCCACTTCCTGACTGCCCCTGCTCAGTGTCTACCACAGTTTATCCCTGAATTCTCAGCAAGGGGACAAATGTTGCCACCAAGCTTAAAAAAGCTTTATGGATCTGAGAATGCTCAGAGAGATTCTGCACAATACAAAATGCAACTACATCCCTCCACCACACTGCTTGCATATGACTAAAATTTTCACTAACACTCAGTTTTTTGCTAGTATTTTAATTGCATCAGGTCACATAGTAAGACAGGAGGTTGCATCTAGTTCCTTCCCAGAGATCCATTCTCTTTTGATTTTGTTTTCACAAAATAAATAATTTTTATTTAACAAGTCCTTCTCGAATAGAAATCTGGGCTCTAACTCTTTAGCTGAAAGAAACCATTCAATCTCCCTGCAAATTTTTCCTGATGTAAAGGTACCATCTAGCTGCCACATTGTTGTAGAGTCTGGATTTGAAGTGGACACTCAAATAAATAAAAGGCACACCTGCCGCAGGCCAGTTCCCATCTCTATTTGATTATGTTGTTTTCTTACAGAAGATTTTTGATGGCTGTAGCTAATCTAGAAACTTAAGGGCGATAATTGGACAAATCAGTTTAGTTGGGCATCTGATTCTGCGCAAACCAAAGTTGAATAGTAATGCATGACTAATGCACAACAGCACTCTGCATGAGACAAAGATGCATATGTAACATATGCAGCACAAACCCAAGACACTGTGGGAAGAAAGGACAAAGATATTGAACATACATATATACATGTGCTGCTCCTCCAAAGCGCACCCTTTTCTGCAGAACAAGTGCTGTAGAGACAGTGAAGCAGGACCTTCACTCTCTGCCGTCAGGTACCCCAAGATCCCATTGTTCTCTCTTGTTGTTCCAGTCTGGAAACTTCTCACTTCTGACCCAACTTAACTGACCATAGAGTATCTACCTGCTGATAAGCCAAGAGCCTCATTTTAAAGGAAAATCTGGAATACACTAATTCTTGTTCTCTGTTATGTAACAATAGTTGCGGGTCATGTAAAAAAAACCCCTACTCTTTTTTTTGGTGCAAAATATAAAATCATTAGGAGTTCCCAAATCCCTGGCCTTAATTCTGAGACTGCATATGTTGGTATTTCATTTTATGCCTCCTAAGCTAAAAAAAAAAAAGAGACTCAAAAATGGATTTCTTGGGGCTGAGGGGGGAGAGAGGCATAGGTATTTTACACTGGCACAGCCAGGGAATGGTGGACGCTGCGTCAATAGACTTGGAGCCACTGAAGAACATCCTAGAAGATGACGTGTTTTAAACAACAGCCGCCTCCAGAAATGCTGAGTATCTACACTCAAGTCTGTGGATCAGGTGTAGTAAGTTCAGTGGGACCAAGAGTCTTAGTACTGTCCTGCAGCAGTGAACTCCTCTCTGTACACGACACATATGGACCAACAAGCCATGTCAGAGTTGTTACACACAATTGTATGTACCAGTTGTCAAGTATCTCCAGTCCCTCAACCACTAGTGAGTCCAGCATAAAACGTGCCACAGCCACTGCATACGGATCCACCAATCTTTGGAGCAGGATGCTGGAGGAACATTGTACAACAGTTAAAATGATGGCCCTGCTGGTGGTTCTTCACAGGAAAGCAGCAGTGGAGTAGTTATGGAAAGAGCAGCTCTTGTGAGACCACACCTGGAGAACTGCATCCAGCTCTGGGGTCCACAACACAGGAAAGACATGGACCTGTTGGCGCAAGTCCAGTGGAAGGCCACCAAGTTGATTAGAGGGATGGAGCACCTCTTTTATGAGGGAAGGCTGAGAGAATTGCGCTTGTTCAGTCTGGAGAAGAAAAGACTTTGGAGTGACTTAATTGTGGCCTTCCAGTACCCTGAAGTGAGCCTAAAGGAAAGCTGGAGAGGGTCTTTTTATAAGTGACATGGATAAGGGGGAGAATGGTTTCAACCTGCGAGAGAATAGGTTTAGATTAGATATTAGTAAAAAATTCTTTACTCTGAGGGTGGTGAGGCGCTGGAACAGAAACTAGATGACGTTTAAGGTCGCTTCCAACCCAGGCCGTTCGCTGGCTCCAGGCACAGCGGCTCCGGGGAGGCCGCCGTGCCGCGGCGTGCGGGGCCCGCGGGCGGGCAGGGCCGGCGCGGCACCGCCGGGGCTGCGCTGACACCTGGCGGCGACGCGGGCACGGCCGAGCCCGGGCCTGGCCGAGCCCCGGGGCTGTGCTCCCGCTGAGCAGGAGTGTTCTGAGCAGGGAGTTCCGAGCAGGGAGTGAGCTCGAATTGTACAGTCATGGGCATCGGCCGCTCTCCTGCCCTCTCTGGGCCCCACTGACCAGCAGTAAGGTCCTGCAGGTTTGGTGTCCGCTTCTATGCTGGCTTGGGCTGACGTAATTTTCTTTACAGTGGCTCGTATGGGGCTGTGTTTTGGATTTGTCCTGAACACAGGGTTGATAATATTGAGATGTTTTTGTTATTGCTGAGCAGGGCTTACTCAGAGCCAAGGCCTTTTCTGCTTCTTGTACTGCCACGCTGGTGAGGAGGCTGGGAGGGGACACAGCTGGAACAGGTGACCTAAACTGACTAAAGGGATATTGCATACCATATGACATCATGTTCAGCATACCATTCTTGGGGGGAAAGGAATGGAGAAGTTTGGAGAGATGCTGTTTGTCTTCCCAAGTAACTGTTAGGTGTGATGGAGATGGCTGAACACGTCCTTGCCCATGGGAAGCACTGAATTAATTCTTTGTTTTTCTTTGCTTATGTGCATGGCTTTTGCTTTCCCTATTAGATAATAACTGTCTTTATCTTAACCCATGAGTTTTCCAGCTTTTACCCTTCCAGTTCTCTCCCCAATCCCACTGGTGGGTGAGTGAACGAGTGGCTGTGTGGGGCTTGGCTGCTGGCTGGGATGAAAACACAATAGCTTCTATGAAAATGTACATGAGTGCTTAGAAATAGGAAACACTAATCACATTTAAGGCATGATTAGGAAAAGAACAGAAAACCCTACAGTACTGTATCCCTGCATGTGCAAACTGCATCTCTAATGCTGCTCTGATGCTTCATCTCAACCCCCCACATATTCCATATATGGGCGTACTGACTGCAATCACAAGTAAATTCTGGAAGAGTCACAGGCATCAGAGGACACAGACCTCCTGGGGTAATGAGCTGAAGCCTTCTGAAGGTGACTACTGAGCAGACATACCAATACCATCGTGCCAACAGTCATCTTGACCTCTGATTAGACACTGGAGCCATGTGAATTCTTATCAAAGATGTTCAAGATATTTCAAAGATTTTTTTTCCACATGGGAATTCCATTGGGAAAGAGAGACTAACCAGGTTGCAACTAGCTTCTTTTCCTTTTCACTGAAGGCTGATCTTCCCAAAGCGGCCAACATTCCCCAGCTCTCCAAGGTCCTTGGTTCATACTCTCTGTTGGCAGTTGCTCACATGGCAAAATGTACTTCCTGTACGTATTTACATTTTAAAGATCCTATTTTTTTATAAATGCTAATATATGCAAGGCTTTAATTCCTTCTTAAGAGCTATTGAAATATATCTTTTAATGTTGGTTTAAGAAAAGTTCAGTATCTAAGCCATTTAAAAATCTGTTATGTCTTCGATCTTTCTAGCATATTTTTTCCCATGGGGATATTAAATAAAATTTCTATCACCCATAACTTTTTAAGCAATATGAGCTATAGTTTCTCATGAAGTTTGGTTTTTTTCTTCTCTTACAAAGGTCCCTGTGTCAGATCTCCTAAGCTGGTAGGAGATGACTGCAGGGCCCTTGCTTCAGTCTTTGTCTGTGTGCATTACCTCAAAAGGAGATAATATATGAGTGTCATAGTTTCCCATTTCCCATTTTTTGCCTTCATCTTTGCAAGTAAGTTCATCACTGTCAGCATATAGAGAAAGATTTGGTAACCAGGTGAAAAGGACCAGTCTTTCCTTAAGAGAAAAGCACCAGACTATATAGGGACCTGCTGTGGAACATCAATTTTATTTCTGCATGCAATAACCTAGACTATCAGAGCTCCCCAGTGTTGGGCCTCCCCAAAGCTAGAGCTACTCTGAGCTTTCTTTCAGTGGTTCTCGCACAATCTTGCATTGTCTGTCCCTCCTTGCTTCATTTTTATGGCTTTCCTTCTCTTCCTCCTCAATTTCCCCTTCCACAAGCTTCTGTGCTGGCTTCTGCTCTTCTATGTGACTGAAGGAAAGGAAGGAGGTAAACCAGTATTCATCTAGTAAAGTGAACCTTCTCTGTCAGGTATCTTGAAGCTGCTGAGAGGATCTTGAGGAAACAGCCTGAGGTGAGAACAGTAAGGACAGCAAAGGTCACAAATCTTCTGACTTTTGTCTGCAAGGTGAATATTACCACTTCACACATGCTATAGTGCTAAAATGCATCAAGAAGCTAGATAAGCTTATCTACTTTTCCCCCCCGTATATCAACTCAGCCACATTAATGGCACAAGATGAAGTCTTTGCCTGCCATTGGGTTTCAACAGTTTAATCTGCTTACTGCTTAACCACAGTCGTGTAAATTGTGCCTAAACTACTTGGGAACTCCGTGTAACCTCTGACTGAAGATTAACCAGGCTGAGGCACACCTGGCATGTGACCATGAGTGCTTTTAGTATGGCACTGATATATGCAAAGGAATAAAGACCAAACCCAACAGAATAATTTGCTTGTCTCTGAAAACATTAGGAGGCTAAGAGCAAAACTGACCCACTGCTTCTAGCCTTAAAACTAGACTACAGCATATATTTAAACCAATTAGTATGTGCTGAGGATGGGAATATTTGAGCATGATTAACAGGGCTTTCAGCTGATGAGTCGTATGTCAGAATTGAGTGAAAATCTAGGGGGAATTTTGGGTCCAATGACAATCAGTTTAGCCTGCAGCGACTGACAGCCTCTGAGGAGTTTGCTGCTGAATGCTCAGGCTCTCAGAACTTGGACACGATTGCTACAGGCACTAAGGAAGAGGCACTTTCAAGAGAATGAAAAGTTCTGTAGTTTGAAGGCAGGTTTCCAGGGAAAACTAGGTCTCCTAAGATGAGGGATCAGAGAGAAGTAAAAAAAAAAACAAGAGTCCCTGACGATGGAGGAAAAGTTCTGAAGGCACAGATATGCTGTCGTTGCAAATCTTAGCCTGGCTTCAGGGAGGAGACAGTGTTGAGCTAATGCTTCTCACACAGGCTAACGAGAATGAATGAAAACGTCATTCAGCTCTGACATCTTTGCACTCTCACAGCAAGTTTATCAAATAGGATAAGACTAACTTCTAGTTTGATTCAACAGAACTTCTAAGCATACAAGGTGTTTTTTAATCTACCTTTTACTTAGGTAAGTAATATATCCCTTCACATCCTAAGGTGAAAAAGGTTATATTTATTTGGTGTTGCGCCAAATTAAAATAAGAAAGACAAACCAGGACAGTAAATGGAGTCACTCACATACCTATAATCCACAACTGCTGTCTGATTCTGGTCTAGACTGTGCACTAGTTCCCCAATTTGGACTTAATCCAGTGGGATGATTTGTTGCTAAGAGAAGAAGAGAAGTGCTAGGAAACCTGGGTAATTTTAAGCAGAAAAATCCTCCATATCAGACTGGGGCCTGGCCATTTTTAATAGGTGAGCAGATGGCGTGGTACACGGTGGAAGGAATGCAAGAAATCCAGAGTGGTGGTGAGGAAACAATTTCACTCTTTTTTTTTTTTGCGTTTTTTGTAAAAGAACATCATGGCTGGCTGACTGTTGCTACTGATCCCAAGCACCATGGTGGTTTTGTCAGGAAGAGAACTGTCTTTTCCACTGTGCAGATGAGGGTTTTGATGCTTTTTTTTCCACTTTCCCATAGCAGTAAGACATAAGTGTCTATCAATATCCCATATATCCTATACAAACAGTGAATGTTTGTCCGTTATCACTGGTGCCATCTGCAGTATTTTTTGGGTGTCACAGCATTTCTGTTGGTCTCATTCAAGGCTTAACTTTGTGATGAGTGAATTTAGCCTTTTAGCCTGAACAATGTCACCCGAAAGGCTGGCTGGTGGCTGTGCTGCAGCAGAGGGGTTCTAGAGCAGAACCTTGACAGAAGAGGATTCTGGCCATGCTGTCAGAGGCACACCTGCATCATGGCTTTCCAGGAGGCTGCCACAGGAATCTTCATGTTTCCATTCTCATCAATATTCCCCAAAAAGTCTAAGAGTTTTAGGTTGTGCACTTTCAAGTAGTTCTAATAGATGCAGAGGTGAAACATGGGCATAACCATGGAACAGCCACTGATACCTGCTCTCCCCTTATTCTTCCATCTGTCACCCTGCCTTTACTCACTGAGAGATATGAGTTCTTTACTCCTTATGCGGTCACCATAATGTCAGAACAAAGTCCTTTTGTTCAGGTTAATCCCATTCTTCTCAGTTTTACCTTCTTCTCCCCTTACCTTGAAACGAGACTCGGTAGTAAACCTGTTTTTTTCTGATAATTGCATATGGTCATTTGGTCTTCATCCCAGTAGCCACTGCTTGGTTAGGCTGTCTAATCAAGACAGTTCTCTCCCCCAGGTCTCTAATCACTTCAGTTACTCTTCTCTGAATTCCACCTCTGTTTGAATGAGGATACGCTGAATATCGTAATGGCTATTAAAGACTGCAAAGTATGGTAGCGCAAGTGTCACTAGCTGTGAAGCACCGCAGCGCTGTTTGATGTGAACTAACAGCCCAAGCTTTCGCTTAAGTTCATCCCAACCCTTACCTACAGCAAGACCTCATCCAATTAGCTGAAAATCTGCACAGCAGTTAAGAAACACAGTAAAGCTGGTAGTGCAAAGGTGTTACTTAGCTCAGCAATGCTCCAGTGCTTGCGTTGCCTTCCAGCAAGGAGGACAGCACCATCTGCTGCTATCCATGGAAACTACAGACGTTAAAAAGCCAAGTAATGTCTATTTAGAACAGTATTTGCTGTTACCATATCCTACTTTTATGAAGCATGTTAATTTTGACGGTAAAGCACAATTGTCAGTGAAGTGTTCTATGAAAGTTAGCTGTTGTGGTGGGCTTGTAATGAGGAATAGACATTAATTTGGATCAGACCTGAAATCAATTAACATGTTCTACATAGCAAGCAAACATCTATTCTCGTTCCCTTTTTCACCCCCAGTGCTCTCAGATCCCAAGGCAATAGCTTCTCCTAAAAAGCAAAGGATTTGCTTAGTCAGTCTGTGCGAACTGAGATATGTGAATATCGTGACTGTCTGTAAATTTACTTTTCTGAAGGAGCTTGGCTGAATTTCTGACTTGAAAGAAAGCTTACCTTTCAACCTCCATCCCTCCAAGTATCTGAAGCATGTGTACTGTGTACAGGCAGCTAAGGACCCAAATTCAGTAGCTCACCTGAATATTTTCCATGGAATTTGGATACTGTTGGGGATCTTGATGATACAGTCTTCAACCTCACTGTAGATGACATCTAGTTCAGCATGCATTTGACACACCAAATCCTGCAACTTGATGAAAGTTTCATTTACCAACTCATTGTGGCACAGAGGGGCAAGGAAAGTGCACTCAGCGTGGACACCCAGAGAACAACAAAGATTTTCTTGTATTCACAAATATGTTAACCATTCTCTCCTACAGATGCTGCCTTTTGCTATCTCTGCTCTTCACTTTCAGGAATCCTATGGAAGTTTGACCCTAAATAAGTGTTCATCTTTCTCTTTTTCCATGTCTGAGAGAGAAAGATCTACTAATTTATGCAGAAATTAGTTTAATGCAAGGTAGGTGGTCATCACTGAAGATCCCTTATTTTTGGTGATTCAAGTAATTCATGTTCATCCCTGAGACAGTGCTCTCCATTCTGTTAAGATGCAAACTGCAAGTTGAACAGTTAATGGCCTAAATGTGCCATAGAGCTCTGCAAAAATGAAAAAAAAGTATCACCCAAGACCTTAAAGGATTAGTATCTCCAGCAATGTAGCTTTATAGTCCAGACAAGAAAGATGATCCCATCTGGGAAGGGTCCAGGTGTCTCCAGATGAAAAGAACTTTTGGCAAAGCTCTTTCAATGTATAACCATAAGAGGAAGCTCCAGTCAGCAGTAGAAGACCTGATATTTGTTTTTTCCTAAGAATTTTGAACAGGCTAGTGACAGCTCAGCATTTCAGAGCTGATATTGTAAGTTTTCTGTTTTAACATTTACTGAATGGGGAGCAACACAGTGTCCCGATTTAGGGGTTTGGAATATTAGCAAGTAAGCTATTGATGCAAATAGTATTATTCTTCTAAATTTAAGTTATGACAAATGTGCATTTGCTTTGATTGATCTTTTAAAGACATTACTTTAGTTTTGTTCATACCCATGATGACAGGGGAATTGTTCATGTATTATGTTGGTTTTATACTTATTTGTTAGAAATTTCAAGTCAGATCAGGAAATTCATGAAAGCTTCTGTTTCTGTCATTGTGGGAGGTTCCCACAGCGTCAAGCACTGTATTTTTTTCTGAAAGTTAATTTATGAAGTTTCCCAATGCATTCTTACATCTTCTTTTTAGAAATTTAAAATCCGTTGTTCTTAAGATCCATCTACTGTGCAGTGAGCTCTTGACTGTCACTACTCAATAACGGTCTTGAACCAGTCTGTGTCCAGCTGGGTTTACTAGCTTTCATTCAGCACCAAGGGTTTTATGGATGCAGAGTGGCTCACTGAAGAAACCATTCAGACATCCTTGCACCATGCACACTAGGAGAGTGACCTAGTCCTGGGAATGCAGCACAGGAAAGCCCAAGCTGGCTCTGCTGGCTGCCAGCTCTCTCCAGGGTTGCCAGCTTGGCTTGAGCCCATGACAAAGCCAGTGGACTGCCAGTGCCACCTCAGAAGCAGCACAGCCAAAGCATCGTGTCTGGCCTAACAAACCATGCTGGGATTGGGCAGCACCTGGAGGGTGCGTTTCTGCGTGTTTGACACAGTCAGTCCAGTCCAGAAAAACAACATGCAAACAGCTGAAAAGCAACAGTAATTTCTTTTGTACTGTGATGCTGAAGATGAGCATGTGCTGGCTATTTTGATACACGACTTTTAGAAAATGTTTGATTGTAAGTATCTGCAAGCTGGAACCCTATAAAGAGTAGATTATGAAAAGAATGTGGGGAACAGTCATGCTTAGAAATGTTGTCAGAAGGAATAAACTTGTTAAAAATGTGCCTTTCTATTATTTTGCCACTGCTGGTGCTGTCAAACCCATGGAAAGGTTTCTAGATATGATCCTTATTCCATATACCTCTTATAGACACAATAATTACTCATTCTTTGAAAGTCAAGATAAGCATTCATCCCGGAGAAAAGGGGCAGAAGAGGCTTTTGTTTATATCTTCCCTTAAGTTTCCTGTAAAAGATTAAAACCTTTACTAATTTCTCAAAGGTTTAAGGCAATGTAAGATTGTTGGCCCTGTATATTAACAATTATTCTGAATTGAAATTCAGGACTCCCTACATCACACATGGAATGACGTCTGGCAGACAGATTAGATGTTTGCCTACAAGCATTTGATTGGGATACTGAAATGTCATTGTAAATTTATGCCATTGACCATTTATCTTGTGAAATGCCAAGTAATTTAGACTTTTTCAAGAGTGAGGGGAAGAGAATGACTCTTCCACCTTAAAAAGCAGAAATTCATAGTGAGATTTAGGTTGGATTGCAGTTTAACTCCTGGTCTCAAAATATCTGGAGTGCTTCCTCTTAAATAAATGTATTTCAATAATTCCTTTTAATTTTAGCTAAAATTTATTACTCTTTCCAATTTTATTAATTGTTTAGGTTATTCACAATAAAACTAGAAGAACCACATCTACTGTAATGCAGTCCTTTACCCCCATACAGCCCATTTTAGTTTTCCTTTGCAGAATGAGGCCTGACTCCTTGCAGACTTGGAAAATAATTCTCTTTGATCTTAATTCATGCAGAAAAAAATCTTCACCCTAGAGGAACGCCTGTTCTTCAGATGATCTCTGTTGAAAGCACTCGATACTCTCAGGAAAGACTGTAGGTGAATATTATTTATTTTGCTTATTTTTAGTTTCTTTCTTTAATCTAGTAAGCAAAGGACAAAGAACACATGCAGATACAACTTAGATACAACCCATTACATGAGTGTCCAAAACTACCTGTGAACTTTACTTTTACCTTGTTTCAAGCATGAACATATTATTTATGTCCCAAATCCAATTTTTGTGAAAATTCTCTTTCCTTTAATCATACTGCTCCCAAAGGTGTATGGAGGGCCCTGAGGCCCCTGACACCTTCTGTAACTGCTCCAATTAAGAATCATGGCATGGATGGAAGTGCCAGGACTGGACTGGTGTGTGCCCGGGTCTCTCCACTGTGTTGGTCTGCAATGCAATCCCTGCCCTCACTCAGAGCATTTCTTAGTCTCCCATTTTAGAAGCAGCACATGAGGTTACAACAACATTTGTCATGCTCCAGCCTTGCTACAGAGTAGCATACCAAGATTTGGCCTCTTTGATCTCTTTTTCATTCCTCACCAGCCTTTTAATGTTTGATTTGTTTGGGGGTTTTTTTGGTGGTGCCTTTTTTTTTTTTTTTTTTAATAGAAGTGCTTTGCTTTCAATGCCTTGAAGCATCCATCTTCTATTCCTCGCACAGACTGACAGAGTATCAAAGCACTTCACAGTATCTAGCATCTTATGCTACCCTAGAGGAAGACAGCTCAGGGGACGAAGAGAATTCATCCTCCAGTAGGAATTCACTTCTTGTTCTTGTTCTGCTGTTACAAAATGGATGGGAGTGAAATGTGGTGAATCTATAAGCACCTTTTCTTCCTATTCTTCGTCAGGGCTGTAGAAAAACTGTGGTCCCTTTCAAGGGATTTGTCTGTTATCTCACTGTCTCTAGTCTCTGTCTCACAAAAGTCTGCAATGCAGTTTCCAAGTGGAGTTACCATCTCAGTTTCTCTGTCTCCTTGTGTGAACTTCCACATATCAGGCCCCTTACATCTGTCATGCAGGAGGATGTGATGTGGATCATGTTCAGTCATGTGATGGGGAGAGGCTGAGGCAATGGGCTGCATTTGAATGTGTGTTTGCTAGTAGGGTCCCTCTGGATGGGGGTGTGCACCTCGGGACATTTCCCATACCGATTGTTCCTGTTGGCAGCACAGCAGATCAGAGCTCAGGCTGCTTGTCTGCCTCTGGCCTACAAGATCTGGCTATCTGGCATTACAGGGTTGGCATTGCCAAGTGCATCTCTTAGTGTGTGAACATCATCTCTCCCCCACCTTGGACTTCATGTACAGTCCCCATTCCCGCTATTGTAAAGAAAACTTTCTTTGTTACTGTTGGCCAGCAGAAGACATGTCCTCCTTTAATTCCTTTGTGCTATCAGCTCCTAAGACAATCTGTATGGCTATGGAGAGAGAGGATGCCTTGGTGGGAGCTAGTGATCATACCTCAAGCCAGGTTAAGAGCAAGGCAGATAGACGTGTTTATTTACATAATCTAAAACAGCAGTCCCAATGACTGATGTAGTTGCAGTGACAGGGGTGTCCAGAGGACACGGGTGTCCAGAGACAGGCTTACATTAACAGCTTTAAAGATCCCTCTCAAGCCATTTGCAGACTCTCAGGATGGTGATATTAGATCTATCTGAGAATGCAGCTCATAAGCAAGCTGACTTTACTGAGCTGAATTCCCAGAGTCTGATCTTGGATTGAGAAGACATGTTATCTCTCAGCCCTAACCTCTGAAGCCATCTTGGCTGGTTGTTTAGTTTTGCCCTTTCCAGGATTATTGATCCCTCGATTTCTAGAAGGCAGTTTTGGCCATTCTTTTTCCAGGACTGGATAATACTCCTTTACTTTAGGTGGTGCTGTGGCATTGCCCTGTTGTGGAAATGACAGTTTATTCTGTGCTTGAATAAATTCTTAGCAAATGATTTACATTTTGAACAAGCAAAATAGAGAGAGGGAGGGTTTCTTGGATTAACAGACACTGCCTGTTTTTCTCACTGTGAGAAATGGTTGGATTCTCCCTGCCACATCTAAAATATCAAGACTCACTCTGTTTATGTTTGATTAGCAGAGGAGAGGAATTCAGTTTCATATGGTAGCTGTGTCCAGCTGTATATGTGCCAGTGCCAATTCACATGCATTGCACACCTCACAGTGTAAGTTCTACTTAGAGCAGGGTATGTGTGAATTCATTTGTGTCTACTGTGACACTGGGAGGGAGAGGACTTGCTGCCAACACTTGCTTCTCATTCTCAGAGACAATTTCTCATCCAAATTTTCCATGTATGGGAGGTTGGATGGAGACAGATGGTGAATTTAGCTGACTTAAAAATATTCCTCTAAGAAATAAAACAGAAAAGACACTGATTCTGCAGTAATCTCTGCTGCTCCTGCTTCAAGTGAGCTGGAAGGAGAGAAGAGCATTTTTCTAGACTAGGAAGGTCACAAGTTTTAGTACTGATCTGTGTGTTGCCTGAAGGCTTGTTCAAGCAGGGGCACAGTGCCTTGTTCCCACTTAAGTTTTAGTTGATCCATATTTCAAAGACATGGACTTTTATTAGAAAGAGATACATATCAATAGAAATACCAGTATTGTCGCTGTTACTGTGTTTTCTTATCTCATTGCCGTTTCCAGTAAACTCTTTTTATCTCAACCCATAATCTTTGCCTTTTGTCTCTCTCACTGGAGCGGGGTGGAGGAGGAGGTTGAAAGGGGGGAGTGGATGGGGGCGGGGGAGCGGGAAGAGGAGCAACTTGTGGTTTGGAGTGCTGTTTCTAAACGACGACATCCTGGCTTTGCAGCAGTAATAAATAAGTTACCAAGCATCTATCCCAGGAGCTGTTCTCTTTTCTCAGAGAACACCTTGTGGCTCCTTCAGCTCCTTCACTTGGTAATAGCCCTGCAGAGAGACAAGTGTGCAGAGACAATGTGATCTTCCAGCCAGCTGCAACCAGATGCCATACCAAGGCCTCCAAATGAAGATGAAAAAGAGGGATGTCAGACACACTGAAGTCTTCAGTGTATGGGACATCAGCAGCACAGAGATGGTGGCACTGCATGTCCCAAAACAGACATATAACATCACAGTGATTATCCTCCTAAAATGGCAAAAGCAATGGAATTTTGTGTTGTGCAAACTTCTCTCATACAGCTCATGTGTGGCCTGCAACACGTCCTGTAATTTTTCCTGTCCCTGTTCCACTCCCACCGTTGTATCTTGACCAAGAGCCCTTTATGATATCAGGGCAAGGCCTTGCTTTAGGGCAGCTGCTGAAGGTGCCAAACAATGCAGAGATAGAAACTAACCAGAGAAGTCAAGCCTCTTATTTTTACTGAAGAATTGCAAAATTTTATAAAGTTGGGTTCTCTTACAGAGTTCTGAAGGTTTGTTTCTCAGACAGACACATGCAGCTGTCCTGAAAAAATGTTGGTGCAGTTCATCCAGCTCTGTGTCCTACCAACCTCTCTTATTTCTGAACTAAGTGAGAGACACTTAGCGGAATTATGCCAGGAAATCATGTGGGCATTGCCAAGTGAAATCATGCCAAGTGAGTAGCAGCTTCAAGATGAGAAGGGTCTGTTACATAGCCAGGGCTGCAAATGACCCTGGATTTCAGGTAACTCACCATTAATGCCTAAGCAAAGTATGGTGCAGTCTCCTCTCTGAAGTTGTTTCCCAGGGAAAAAAGTATGTTAACAATGCACTGATCTATCCCTTGGTGCTGTGCTGGGGTCTGCAGAAAGTTGTGCTTTTAGGCAGAATTTCCAGTTCATCACAGTCCATATCTGGCTGTAAGAATTTGTGGTGGGTTGACCTTAGTTGGACATCAGGTGCTCACCAAGACACTCTGCCACTCTCCTCCGAAGCAGGACAGGGGAAAGAAAATAATATAGAAAAAATCTATCTTGTAGGTCAAGATAAAGGCAGTTTAATAAGGTAAATGAAAGACCACACACTGAAGCAAAGGAAAAGATTTATTCTCTCTTTCCCATCAGCAGGTGATGTCCAGTCATTTCCTGTGAAGTCAGGCTTCAACACACGGAGTGGTTGCTGTGAAAGACAAATGTTGTAATAATAAATATGTCACCATTTCCTGTCCCCACTCTCCCCTCCCATGCCTTTCTCTTAGCTTTTAGTGCTGAGGAGATGCAATACGTTATGGAATATCCCTTTGGTCAGCTTGGATCATCTGTCCTGGCTATGTACCCTTCCGAGATCTTTCCCACTCTCGTCCTAATGGTGAGGGGGGATGTTGGAGAGACAGTGCAGAGCCAAAACTCTGCTGTGTTTATCAACACCTTTCTAGCTACCAATACAAATCACAGCACTGAGGACTGCAGTGGGGAAAACTAACTCCATCTCAGCCAGACCCAATAGAGAAGTCCGTCATTCTTTTACTTTGCTCCATAGTGTAGAATTACCCTAAGATATGGGAGATGCTGCAGTAATTATCTAAGTTTCTCTTGAGGGTCTGGTTTTCAGCGGTGCTGGAATTTGAGCAGGCTAAATATTTAATCACATCACTGTAGGTCTAGATTTCCACTGTTACTCTGGGTTCCCATCAGTGACATAGCTGAGAGTTTGATTTTGCTCATAGTCTGAGTAATATTCTCAGGGGGAGAGACTGGAATGAAACACGTATTATTTCACTTCTATTGCCATCACTGTTTGTGTGCATACAGCCCCCTCCCGAGCTGAAGACCATTGAGGTGGGACACGTTATCCAAAAGCAAACTGGCAATGGATTCAGCTCCTGCTGTGTTTAGGCAGTTATTAGAGATGTTTTGGAAGGAAAGAAGGGAGGATAAGAAGGATGAGTCCAAAGAATGTATCAGCTTTACTGTCTTCTTAATGGCCCAGAAATCAGGGGAGTAATTACTGTGTGCATTATAGGTGTGTTTAACCCTGTATCCTTCCTAAGAGGAATAAAGCCCTAGAGCCATCAGTTTCACATGGGTTTTTGTCTTCAGTGAATCAAGAGGCATTTGGCCAAGAATCTTTTCTTTCAATGTAACACAAATCCCATAGCCTATCAAAATGCATTTTGTATACCCCAGTTTCAGATCAAAGGAACCTTTCTACCAGTTCATATCTGAAAGTCTTGCATTATTCCCTTAATTTATTTAGAAAAGTTTCCCCATGTCATATTGGAGAATGAAAGTTCCTGACCAAAATATTTTTTTTCCGTTGGCTAAGCATAAAGTGGAAAGACTTAGTTATGGTAATTATTGTTACATCTGCTAATGAAGATAGCAGTTCCAGACTCACCAGACTGCCATTACATGCACAATTCTGCTTTTCAGAAGCTTATAATTTTTAAAAGTAGCACAGCACAAAATATCATAGCTTTCAGAATGTGAATGTTTTTGCCACTATTTGGTTAAAGTCTTAATGGAATGAATTTGTTTTCTTTCAGATGATTGGACTTAATGAGCAATAATTCTGACTTATAGACTATGTCAGATTGGGTACCAGTTCTTGAAGGGAGGAATTCTCTCATGGCATCTCTGTTACACATATGGCTCCTTCTACCAAAATGCACTTTTCTTCTAACTAAATGGGTGACGGTTGTGTTGGACTGGGAAGACAAAAAGGTAAACAGAGACATGCAAAAACATTACTGCAAAGTTAACAAAGAGGATAGATTTCTTAGTTCAACAGGTGCTGGGCATTTCCTTCAAACCTTAGGAAGCATTGCAGGTCTTGAGCAGGACTGTGATCAGGGAATGTGACAGAGTCATGGCTGTGGGAATTGCACATAAAAGAGCTGTTTTCTTGGAGGGGTTTTGAGTGGGTAGGATTTTCTGCTGCTTTGTGCCAGCCTGGAGACCCAGACTCAGGTCCCAGCTTCAATTCAGGCATCTTGGACCTGTCCACTGGTGAGTGTAGCACATATCTATGCAGAACCCAGAGTGGGATACCAGTCCCTCCACCCCTCTCTGTGGCCCTGTATGCGTTAGAAGCACTGAGGACTTGTGACCCATGGAAGAGCATCAGTTGCTCTTAGGGGTTACTCCATGAAAGGCCATCAGTTGCCACACAAAACTTTTCCTGTGCAGAGGATTAGAAATGTTAGGGATGCTCAGAGTTCCAATGGGGAAGCTACAGGACCTTTTCTCCCACACTGTGTACTCAGTGATGACTTCCAGGCCTGTGAGAGGCCTAAAATTCCTACTATTCTTGCGAACAGTGGCTCCACTGTTACTGGCTATTCACCACCATAACACTAACAGTGACTTTGACACCTTTGAGTCCTAGACCATGGCAATTCAGATTTATAAACGGCTTCCCCAAGTTTTGAATAAAGTGTAAGACAGGCACCACCTCCATCAGCCTGGATGCATCCACAAAGACCTTCCCATGATCTACAGAAAAAAAGTATATTGATGAGTGGTGCATTAAGTGTTCTCCCTCCTGTTTTAAATAAATAAAGCAACTTAATAAAATTAAGTAACACTATGCAGCAACAGTACAGTTTTACTCTTTAGGGGTTATCATCCCCTGGTTCTTCCTATCCCTTTATCCCAGACCTCCAGGTGTTAATATATCCTCCTCGCTTCTCCATTTGGCATCCAGTGACTCGCTGCAGCTTCTCACCAGTCTGCAACGTGACTGAACTTTTTTTGGTGTAACTGAGAGTTCTTGACATCAGGTAAAAACATTTTCATCTTTTTTTTTTAATCTTAATTGAAACACGCAGCTGATATTGACAGCAGAGGTAGGGCAGCTCAGAACATTTTGGCTCACAACCAGCAGGAAGGATCCCAGCATTCTCATCTTGGCCATTGGGTGGTGTTGACACAGCTGCAGTGAGACATATCAGTGCAGCTGGAGGCTGTATTTCCACAGAAACCTGTCATTTGGATTTCCTTCATCAAACCCCATACTTAGAGCTCATATCTGTGCATTCAGTGGTCTGACCTCAAGATAAATTCCCCTCTCATCAAAGCCATTTTCCAGTTCAGTTTGAAGCCTCTAAAAAAACAGTCCTTGTTCTTGCATTCTTATGTTTTTGGATTTCCCTTCCACTTAGTGGAAGTTAGAAAGCTCTCATCCAAATTATGGATAAATCCTACTGTTACAAAAATGACGTGCTTAGCCAGAGGACTTACTTCATGAGGCAGAAAATAAGAGGAGAGCCATCAGAAAAGTTTAAGATGATTGTGGCAAACCCATGGTGTGCAGACCATAAGTGCTATGAAGTGTTTCATCAGAAGTGCACAAACAGGGCTGCAGTCCCATCCCTGGTTTCAGATAGCTGCTCCTGATGCCCAGACACTGGGCTGGGCTGGCAGTGTTGGCTATTAATGACTAGAGGAGAGAAAAAAGAACAAAGAAATAGCTGTGGTGTAGAGAGCAATTGAAGAAAGATACTTTATATCAAAGGGAGAGCTCTTAAGGGGAAATTCATTCCTGCCTCTGCCTTTATCAATTGCCAGACTACATGTGGTTGTCAGAATTCTGGCAGGATTGTGTCCTTGGTCTCCATTTTTAATACATACCAGTTAGTAGGTACAGCTCTGACTGTAAGGGAAAAGATAGTGAGGGCAGATCATCAGAAAATATTCAGCTTCAACCCCATGGTCAATGTCAGGGGCTTATGTGGCCTTTGCTGAGGCATCAGCCAGAGGCACAGACTCCTGAGACTCACTGATTTTGACATCTCTTCATTCTAGTCTGCCATGAAAAAGATTCAGGTTGTCAATGGAAGCCCAGCAGAGATGTGACTCCCTGGATGTGATAGATCTCCCACTCCTCTCACTGAAGCCCCTCTTCAGCACGTTGCCAATGTACTCCTCCTGCATCTCTGCTTTGCGCCCACCACTCCCTGCATGTGGTGCTGGCCCCAGTGTGGGGATAGGCTCACTCTGGTGCTCGGAAGTGTTAGAAAAAGCTCTCCTCAAATTCTTCAGCCCATGTGCAGGGAACTCACAGTTCTCCCACATTAGGTCTTTGTTCCCTCACAAGCTGCCTTTCTCCCCTTTCTCAATTTCAGAGCCCACCAGCCAAAGCAAATTTTTCATCTTTATCCCATTTCTCCACAAGTGTACAAGCCAAGCCCATGCCAGCTTCTCATGCCTCTCTTGAACTGACTCACACTTCCCCAGGCACTGTTGGCTGACTTTGTGATCAGACTGGAAATGCTTTGCAGTACTCTTCCTGAATGGTAGAAGAAAAAGCATTTGAATGGTGCTGTCTATTGGGACTGAGTGTAACTAAACTCACTGGGAGTGATACAGCTTCTCTTGCCCACAATTCGTAATTTATTTCATAGTTAGAGAGAAGGAGATTTGGAAAAATCCTTTTTAAGAAGAATAAATGCATAAAAAACAATGAAGTGTGATTTTGCCAAAACAATTTCTGTCTAATAGTGTAATTCATTTTTTTTCTTCTCTGAATCTTCCTTTTCATTCCTTGCCACTGCTTTTACTGCCTTGTTTCCTCACTGTCTATTTCCATTTAGAGCTCCAGGCTGTTGACCTGAAATTCTGTACCCTTCCTGGGTGTCACCTAGTATTGACATATGATGTGGAGCTTGCAGTTTGGCTGTTCATTCAGACCTGTGTGAGGGGAAGACTGGCCAGCTGGCACCCACATCACCACATTTCAACCAGCACTGCAGCTGCAGCTCCTTTATTAAGACCTTTTCCATCTGCCAGACTTTATTTGTCAAATGATGGGTTTACTTGCATTACTTTAGTGTGAGAAAGACAAAAGAAAGAATAAATATAGGTCTAAATCCCATGAAAGAACTCATGAGACAAGTCATATGCCCAGTACATTAGCCAGTCCCAGCCTGTGGACTGAGTCTTCTGAAGTAGATTCAGAAGTGATCCCTGCACTTCATAAATTGCATTATACTCTATTTAAATATAGAAAAATGAGCCAAAGAGAGAAGTTGTCCCACATGTCCCTACCTTACAGTAATTGCATTATTTAACAAGTAATTTTATATATAACAACAAAGGAAAACAAGAAATTAACTTGTAGTGACTGACAGGCCAAAGGAATTTTTTTAATTTTAAGAGGAACTGTTAACGCTGACCTAGGAAGTCAGGCCCAAGTGCTGTGAGCAGTCCTGGGGCCTGACTCAGCTGTGTACAAGCACAGCCTGAGAGCAGCAGGTTCAGAAAACCCTACTGCCCCTCACGCCCTGCCTGTCCTTCTGGGTGACGGAGAGCTCAGCCAGGATCTGGTCTCACAAGATGCTGAGCTCTGGCATCTGTTGCGGGCACCAGGGCCAGTTGGGTGGAGTGTCTTGGAAGCTAGTACTGGCAAGTCCTCTTATGATTAATTTTCCTTTTTTCCAAACTGTTCCCAGATGGCAGCTCCCATCTCTGGGCACTGGCACCCTGGATCCCTGATCGCTACCCTTCTCCTCATTGCTGCCTGGCCTAGAGAAGAGAAGCCTTCCCACCTGGTGATCACCCTGCTGCAACAACAGTCTACCTTGGGTGCTGGTGATTTTTCTTTGCCCATTTCTGACAATTTCTGAAGTGAGTTTGCAATAAGTAAACGCTGCACCTGCGTCCTTCTTAGACTCATTCTCTGTGTCATCATCAGTGAGTTGCAAGTTCATTGGCTTTTCCTCTTCTGTAAAGGAGACGTTCACAGCCACTTCCTAGACCCTCTAAGTTTCTCACACCTACACACAAAAAGTGCAGCTGCTTGGCTTCAATTAAAACATCTCCAGGAGGAATGGTGCCACTGCACCTTCTGACTCCTAAGGGTGACATTCAGTGTTGGAAACACCATCGCTCTGGGATCCAATCAGCTCCCAATAACTGAGAACAGCTGTGGTTTTGGCTGTGGAAACACCCACAGATGTATCAGAGTTGTGCCATGCTGCTGATAAGAGTTCTTGTCTCCTTTAAGTTCATATTCCAGTGTGTACAATTTCATGGGAAAGTCAGACTGTGGCAGTCTTACAGGAGAGGAGGATAGAAATGTATTCACCTTTTAATCTTGAACAGATTCAGACTTCCCTACTGCCAAATCCTCAGTAAGTTAACTAATAAAGTGTGGCTTGTAAACATGTCAGCACTTAATGGGGACTTGAATCAAGTGCTCATTTGTCTCACCAACTATTGCTGGTGACAAAATTGTTTCAGTGCTTATTATTTTACATCTTTTATACTGAGGACTTTGTAACTTTTCATAAGGGGCTAAAACCAAAACTGTAACAGAAGACGCTTTCTGATAAAGGTTGAGCAGAACTAATTCATACACTTAGAAATATTTCCATTATGGGCAATGCTCAGTGAACATAATTTCTGGTACAGATTTTGAAATTTATGTAGCCTACACAGTGTAACACATAAAAGAGAGAAGAAAAAGTCTGTTTCCCCCCAAATAAGGTAATTTTAGTGGCTTTATTCCCCTAGGTTCTACACAGACCTCTCAAGTAGTCCAGTCATTAGAGACCATCATAGAGTTATATTTGGATATAGAACAAAATGCCACAAAACCCAGTGGAAGGTTTGACCCTGAAGCAGATGACCATTGTCAGCTTTGATTTTATTGCCAAAGTTTGTAAATATTTTTTCTAGCGTTGGCCAAACAACTATGGCTGTTTGGCCACAATAGCTTGCTTGTTTATAGCACCAGCTAACATTCTTCTCTGATTTCAGTCTGATTATTCTGATGTGGGTTTCTTAGATCTTTGCTTTTAAAGAACAGCCTAGTTTTAAATGACCCAGTCATCAGCCCCTGATGTTGCAGATACTTCCTCTGGAGAACACCCTCTGTTTTCTGATTAGAAATGAAAACCAATGATGGTTTGGTTACTGCAATAGATGGGAGACCACAGTCCAGTTCTGTGCTTTGCCAGAGACATTTGTGGGATTTGAGACAAGTCACTGCATTTATGGTCTGTGCTATTTTATAACTGGGGATCTGAAAAGGAGACTGGTAGGATTACTATTTATATAGATTATAACATCATCTCAGATCCTAGCCATAGACAGTCATTGTGCTAATCACCAAGTGTTTTCTCTAACATTGATGCCTCGGCCTGAGTGTGCTGTGACACAGCAGCTGGTCACCATCAAGGGAACAGTTTGGCAGCTCTCATCAGTGCTAAAGGCAGGGATGACATGAATCTTGACTTCATTGCAGGTACCCATCTTGAAGAGTTTGGAAGAAGGCTACTGAGATTGCACTCTTAGAAAGGTGTATTTCATGTAAAAAGCTGTAGTGTGCTCAGCTTGATCTGTTTGCCTTTAGATGTTGAAAACATTTAATTGTGGCATGAAGCAAACATGAGAGTCCTGGACTTCAACCAGGACTTTGCTTTTCATATGCAACTGTCTGGTTGCAACATGTGATGTATCTCAACTTGCAGAGGCCAGAGTGCTCACCTACAGTTGAGAAGGAGTGATTTTGCAGACCTGTGGTGGTGAGCTGTCAGCAACGCTCGAGGGAGGGCATGCTCTGCCATCTCACTCTGCCATCTCACCGACTGCATTGGTGTTTGAAAAGCATGTATAATTATTAACTCATCTGGAGCAAATGGTGGCTTTCCAGAGGGGGAAAAAAATGGAAATTGTCCTGTTTGAAATTCTGGAGAACAGGTGGCGAAAAATTTTGTTTGAAACCACAAATTTCAGGGTGGCGAGGCCAGAAGGCTGCCGTCACTCAGCCCAGGGTCACACCTCCTGACTCCTCAGGCACAGCACAGCCGCCAGGCCCTGAGCCCCGGCCCCGCTCCTGCCTCACAGCGGGGCGGGCGGGGCCCCACCCCGGCCGGGGCCGGGGCAGCTCCGCGGGGCCGTCCCACCCCGGGCCGCGGCCTCCCGGGAGC
>VXAY01007648.1:1404993-1435636 GCA_013399855.1 Oxyruncus cristatus
TAGCAGGCGGGGCTGGGGCACCTGTGCCGGGCCGGAGCGGCTGGCCCCGGGGCAGCGGGGGGTTCGCAGGGAACAGCTGCCGGCTGTTCTACTGCAGAGGCAGATTGCGGACTGCGCGGGGGGGCTCCAGCTCCCACCGCAGGCCTGCGCTGCAGGCTTGGAGACATCTTTAGATATGGACTGCTCAGAGATCTGTGGCTCCCCAGGGCTCTGCGGGTGACTCGTGCTTTGCGTGCGTCGGTGTTTCACATAGTTTGCTAGATCCTGCTGCTGCTTCACAGTCCCTGGTTACTGTGCTGATGTAAAGCCGCCCTCCCTCCTGAACCTGACCCTGGGCCTGTAGCAATGACGGGCACGCTGTCTTTGGTCGTAGTGTGTACCTGGCTGACTCCTCTCGAATTCAGCTTCTGTAGTGTAGTAACAGGCTCTTGTAACAGCCGTCCCTGGCTAGCGGTGCGTGGAAACATTACCTTGGTGCGCTGGTGTTTTTGACGATCATGAACTTAATTACAGAACTTCAGAGGCATATGGTTCTTAAAGCTCCGTTTCTGACACATACAGAAAACTTAGACACAAAAGATCTAGTAAAAGTATACACAGATGTTGCTGACAGTATGTTACTGCTCTCACTGTCTGACTGTCACAGGGATACAGAGAAAAAAGTGATCTGTAGTCAACAGAAATTGCTGGTCAACAGTAGGGACTACTGTCTGTGTAGAATTCATAGCAAAATGTAAATGCAATCTCTTGTATAGATAAAAGTGAAAAGAGTCCCTGTCTTTTTCTACTTTATTCCACAAATATTAGTATATTCAGTTGTTATATTAAAAGCAGTTTAAAACGTTTTTATTTTTTTGCCTCATATGTCAGTCATCAGGTGATCTGTAATTCTTACCAGGCCTTCCTCTGTGCATATAGTCTCTCAAATAAGGCATATGTTGGTCCCTCTGTGTCTTCATTTTTCATCTCTTAATAACAGAAGATTTTTTTTTCTACAACACATTCTTCTATTCTTCTGATATCATAGAATCACAGAATCAACTGCATTGGAAAAGAGCTCTGAGGTCATCAAGTCCAACCCTTGATCCAACACCGTTGTGGTTACTAGACCATGGCACTAAGTGCTACATCCAGTCTCACCTTAAAAACCTCCAGGGACGGTGAATCCACCACCTCCCTGGGCAGCCCATTCCAATGTCTGATTATTCTCTCTGTTAAAAATTTCTTCCTAATACCCAACCTAAACCTCCCCGGCACAGTTTAAGGCCATGCCCTCTTGTCCTACTGCTGGTTGCCTGGGAGAAGAGAACCTCCTTTCAGGTGGTTGTAGGGAGTGTTGGGGTCTCCCCTGAGCCTTCTCTTCTCCGGGCTAAACAACCCCAGCTCCTTCAGCCTCTCCTCATAGGAGAGGATATTTCATTCTCTTAGCTGACTGCTATTTCTTATTCAATCCCTGGAAAGAAACTTGTTCCAAGTTATTATCTACAAGACCTTGGATTCTTAGCCCATGCACCTGATCAGCTAACTTATACAGACTGTGCTTTGTAGGTCTTGCTGAGAGCTGATAGTTTTCACAAGGCTTTTTAGACTGGCTGATTGTCTGTGGTGCTGCATAAGTTAGAATTGCATTCTCTAGATTTGATCAAGCCATTGCTATTGTGTGCAGTTTCATTGACTGAAAAACATAACTAGATTTGGACTTAGCATTCCAGAGGAGGCAGGGGAAGTTTTTCAGGTTGTAACTGAGAAGTCATTTATTTGGGTTGATACACTGAATGGTTGTATTGCACAGAGTTACAGCAAATGCATTGGAAAAAAAAAAGAGTGAGTGGGAAAGGATTTATGGCTGTCTTATGTTCATTTTGTTTTTAAATGACAGATGGTTTCTTTACCTGTCGAAAGAATGTGCTTCTGGCGAAGAGCCCGTCCACCCAGATAGAAGGCGTCTTTGCTGCATCCAGAGGAAGATCGGTCTCAGAAGAGCAAGAAGCCCTTCTCCAGCAGTGGTTGGAAGAAGGAGCAGGGAATTTGCCAGCCAGTGAGAGTGTTCCAGCAGTGGGGAAAGTATCAGTTACACTCACTAGTGACTGGTTAGAAGGTTCAGAGCTATTGATGACTAGCCTCACAGAACTGAATTCGTCTCCTGAAGCCACACTGTGTGCTGATCAGCAGGTCTTAGAGCTAAACGCCTTGGCTTCTTCAGAACTGCAAGATCATGCAGTGGCAGAACGGGCAAGATTACCAACAGAGGAAAGAGTGACTGTAGCAGGCAGTGCCCCTTGGGCAGCTGTGGTGCCACAGACAGATCAGCCGATAGCTGGCTGTGCTGGTATCAACACAGAAGTGCTGAATGATGACCCAGCTGTGCTGGCCTGGAGTTTAGCGTGTGATGCAGAGACAGTGCCAGCAGAGCTCCCAGCCCAGCCCATTCAGGATGCAGTACCATTTTGTTCTGTCCCGACAGAGGTGCCCTACCATGGTCAGTAATGACTCTGAATCTCGTGTTCAGTTTGGGGTTGGCATTTGTAGTGAATGTGGTCGGGTTATTGTGTCTGGACTTGCTGTCAGCAAGACACTGATTTTCCCTGCAGAATTGACAGGATCTGCTAGTGAAAACTGTAAAGTGAGTGTTTGCTGAGGAGGGGCTGGTCACAGCTAGTGGTCTCTGTGCTGTTAGACTATCTGGTATGAATATCAATATATGTTCCTTTCCCAGGAACTGTTCCCAAGTGCTGGCTTTATAATCTTAAATGCACTGAAAAGTTGGTTGAGTGTTTCAGTGTACTTGACTCTGGTCATGTCTTACGCCATCCCAATTGACAACTATTTTCAAAGGCATCCAGAAGGAGCACCTGAAAACCAGAGTGGGTGAGGGTTTGCTCAGGGGCTAGAACACCCTAGCTTAGGGAGTGAGAATGGCTATTTTCTGGGTCCCAGGGGAACAAAAATATCAGAAAGGTGCCCAACCTGTCAGTAACTTTGCTTTTTGTCTCTTGCATATAGAGATTTTATGGAGAGACTGGGAGGATCTTTCTGTCCAGCCCTGTGTCCTAGAGCAGGTCTCAAAAAACACTCCTCTCTTTGAATTTCGAGTCATGTCTTACAACATCCTTGCCCAGGACCTGGTGGAACAGGGCATTGATCTCTATGTACACTGTCATCCAGACATCCTGAACTGGAACTACCGCCTTCCAAACCTTCTGCAAGAGATCCAACACTGGGATCCTGATGTGAGTATGACTGAGCCCTTCCTACATCAGTGTCCAGAATTTGAATTCCTTGTTTGATCTAGCAGTATTAAAAAAAAGATGGGGGAAGGTCCTAGGAAGATGCTATCTGCTTGGTAACTGAACACTGATTGCTCTGAGAGTGTTTGAGGACTTGCGCAGACCTTTTTTTTGGTGTCTATCTTGCTTTGATTGTAGAAACTAGTCATACTTTGATAGCAGGGCTTAACTTCTGTAAACAGCAATAGAGGAAGAAGGACCAGGTTTCTAAGGCAGCACAGGAGGGGAAGCCTGCATAGAAGAGGACTTCATGAATTTCTCTCTTCTTTGAGTCCTCTTTGTGGGATGAAGGATCTTTTGCCTCATCACTGGAAAACTGAATGATAAGCTAATGTGACCCAGAAAGTTATTGCTCTTCATCTGGAAAGTACAGACAGAGTTGCGGTGATGACATTTCTGGTTGCAGGGTTGGTATGTGAGTGCACTTTTCCGTTTTCTTCCTTCCCCAGAACAAGGTAACTAGCAAATACTTGTGGAGTGAGAGAGGTCTCTGCCTTCCTTCCAGGTTCTTTGTCTCCAGGAGGTACAAGAGAACCATTACTGGGAGCAACTGGAACCGACATTCAAGGAGATGGGTATGTCCTACTTTTGTGGGTCTGTACCTCCAGCTTGTGGGACTGGCCAAGAAATTGTTCTTGCTTACCGTCTTCAAAGCACTCAGTTTCAAGGGACAGATCAGCAGATAGCTGACCTCTTCCTGTTTGCTAGGTGGCTGAACCTGTCTGTCTAGACCTTTATACTTTCTTTTGTAATTGATGTCTCTCAGAGTTGAAAGATCAGAGTAACAAAATCGAGAGGGTCCTAAAAGGACAAAGAGAGAGAAAATACCCACAATGTTAATAATAAATGGTGATTATTGGAACAGAATTGGATATAATGCTGTACCCAAATGTAGTAGGAACCTTTTCTACACAGTCTTGCTGAACTCCCAGCTTATAGGGGGAGCCTGAGGTAGTGACTGGATAAACCTTTTAATAGGTGATGATTTCTTTTCAGGCTTTGCATGCGTCTACAAACGGAGAACCGGGACGAAGACAGATGGATGTGCAGTGTGCTATAAGCACAGCAGGTTTCAGCTGATCAGCCTCAGCCCCGTAGAATACTTCCGTCCTGGCCTGGACATCCTGAATCGGGATAATGTGGGCTTGGTGCTGCTGCTACAGCCTGTGCTCCCAGAGGGCCTAGATCTGAAGTCCATCAGTCCTTTGTGTGTGGCCAACACTCATGTGTTGTTCAATCCACGCCGAGGAGATATCAAACTAGCCCAGGTGGCCTTGCTTCTAGCAGAGATTGACAAAATTGCAAGAACTACTGAAGGCAGCTACTATCCGGTCATCTTGTGTGGAGACCTGAACTCTGTACCTGATTCTCCACTCTACAAATTCATTCGGAATGGTGAACTTTCCTACCATGGGATGCCAGCCTGGAAGGTAGTTGGCAACCGGAAGTGGGACTGGGTAGCTCTTTATTGCATGTTGCTAGAAAAATCCATGGCTGCGTTCTTTCTTTTGTGAGGAAATAGTCTGAATTCTGAATTCAGTTATTCAGCAGTCTTCCCTAATATCTCCAGCACTGCAGGGGAGAAGTGGAGAAGTGTGTGCCTGTTGTTTCCACCACTGCTGTTTTGGTTTCTCCTGAGGCAGACCTGTGATAATAGACCACTTAATTCCAGGTCTTTGTTTTCCTTTCCTATGGAATTTTTGTGTCTGGGTGACTTGAAGTGTAGGGGAGTGCAATTCCACCAAGACTTACTGAAATTGTATGTGGGTGTTTGTTCTGAAAACAGTTTGAAATGGGCACCTATGCTAGAGTCTCTTGTTACCTCTTACTGTGTATCTGGGATCAAGTACATTATCGGCTTTCAAGCTAAATCATCAGTTCAACAAGATGCCTGCTAAGTATCTTGTCAGATGGCTTTTAGCTGATTGTATCCACCCCCCACAGCTGAAGGTTTAGTACCCCTGCACTGTATTCTGAATAGCTTAGTTTGTGCCTTTCTGTGAGGGCATTCTCCTGTCTTGCTCTTTGCGGGTGTACATACGTACATTGTCTGTAGCTTGCAAAAGTTCTGCCCTGTTTTGCTGATGGTTCTTCTCCTTTTCTGGCCTCTTTGCAGGTGTCTGGTCAGGAAGACTTTTCCCAGCAGTTGTATTCACGGAAACTGCTGGCCCCGCTGTGGCCAAGCTCATTGGGTGTAACAGACAACTGCCAGTATGTCACCCAGTGCCAGCCAAAGAAACCAGGTAAGCTCCAGTATGCACTGAGAGCTTGAGTTTGCTGAGGATGGGCAGTTTGTGGGCCTTGTTGTCTCTCTGAATAGCTTGGGCATGTGTTGCATGAGGCACTCACCAAAGATTCTCTTCTTCTATCCATATCCTCGGTATATGAATTAAATATAATTTTTCGAGAATCTATTGCTGTAGCCCCATTTCTGCCATTTTCTTTCTCTAGTCAGGAGCTGGATGTTCCTGTACCAGTAACATCTCTTTCCTATTCTCAGACTTACACTTTTGTGCAGTTGTAAACTACGTTCAGCAGCCACAGCTCTCATCTGCACTGTTAAGAAATCATTCCTTAGAGCCTAGTCTTCATGTTCTGTATCATGTCTGTTCTCTACCATCCTTAGAGAGCATTAAAAAAAAGAAGGAGCCTGCACAAAATAGCTTTTGTTAAAATCTTCCATGTAGAACTTACACTCTACCTGATCTCTGGAATAGTTTTTTTCTTTTTTGACAGACATTTCCTTGACTTGCACACTAACTGATCTGCTTGAAAGTCCCTCGAACTTGTGATGTCTCAGAGGGGACATTCTTAATTTGTGCTGACCATGACTGTTGCATTAGCTAAAGGGATAGCAATACCTGTGCTCTGTTCTTCTACATTTACACATCTGTTCTGTTCTGCATTTAACTTATTGAGTGATTTCTGTTCTCATGGTGTTAAAATATTTGGGCACAAAAGCCTCTCTCAAACAAAAGAGGTCTGAGAGGCCCAAAGGTCTGAAATGTATGTAGGTGTTCCTGGTAGATGTGACTTTGCTGCAGTTATTTTTTTCTTTTAACTTGTGCTTTTCTCTGCAGGGAGACGTGAGTACAGCCGTGAATTCCTGCTCCAGTTCCGTTTTTGTGATGTTGCCTGTGAACGACCCCCGCACCTGGTGCTCTTGGAAGGTGTGACAGATGTTAAACCAGGTATTAATGAGAGAGACTTTTCAGCTTGTGACTCTCCTAGCTCAATGGAGCATCTCTCCTGTGAGGAGAGAGAGTAGGGGCTGTTTAGACTGGAGAAGACTCAACTGAGGCCTCATTGTTGCCTTCCAGTACTTAAAGAGAGCTTATTAAGAAAGAGGGTGACTATTTACACAGGCATATAGTGATAGGACAAGGAAAAATTGTCCTATCTCTTAAAATTCTTTACTTAGAGGTTAGTAAGGCACTATACCAGGTTGCCCAGAGAAGTTGTGGAAAGTGTTCAAGGCCATGTTGGATGGGGCCCTGGGCAACCTGGTATAGTGGTTATCATCCTTGCCTGTGGGATGGGGGATAGAACTAGATGATCTTTAAGGTCTCTTCTAACCCAGGCCATTCTATAGTTATATGATTCTATAATTTCAAGGAAAACGTGAGGTGGAGGTGATGCCTGGTGAGGAAACGGGAAGGCAGAAGGGTGCCTTCTGTGACTGTGTGATTAGATTCCGTGAGAGCTCAGGAGTACAGTCTTACCTCCCTCATACACACTGACCGTGTTCTTTGAGATGCACTGAGATTCAGCCTCTTTTTGAGGATGTTTCTTATGAAGTGAAGCACACATGTGTATACGTATCTCTCTTTTTCTGCTTCAAGATTTTTGGTGGTGGAGAACAAACCTGAGGACTAATGTCACACAATGGCCACAACATAGATGTCTCTGGATGTTAGTACCCAGTAAACACTGCCCCACGTATGGGCCTTTTGGCATGGCTGGTTCTGCTTTCTCCATTTCTATTCAGCCTTTCTAGACACTCTTTGAGTAAGCTGTAGGCTAAGACAGGCGAACTTTCTTTGAGAGCAAAGGTTGAAGTACCCTGAGCTTCGATAATACTAAATGATTTAAGGACATGTCCTTAGGACAGAATATGACTTCTCTGTTGTTTGCACTGATCTGCTCTAAGGACCTTTCTGTTAGTCTTAGAGCTGGTGTTTCCTCTGGATGTTTTTCTTTAAGGTGGTTCTGACTGGTAGCTATCTGCTCTTCTTGGGCAAAAAGATTCATTTGGTCTCAGGAGAAGCTTCTCAGACTTGGGATGGACAGCCTTTTCTGGAATCTGTGTAGGTCTGGCTAGAATCTCCTTTTTCGTTTGCAGACCGCCCTGCACACTGGCCCAAGCCTGCTGCCATGGTGAAAGACCCTGATCCCCAGCCATTCATCCCACGGTAATTTGGTGCACCTTCAATGGCACCTCTCTTCAAACTCGATCTTGTTTTCCTGAGCACTGAAAATCTGGCTGAAGTAGAGACTGAAATAAATGTGAGAGGGGAAGAAAATAAGGAGGGCTGTCTGAAAGAGCTAGATCCTTCCAGGGTTATCCCAGCTGCTGGGTGCTGCTCTGTCAGCATTGTGTTGGGGAGGTCGAGAATGAAGGGCAGAGACAGGACTGGGTGTTGAAGACAAAGGAAGTTCATAGTCTGCTTTGCTTTGGTGTAAGTGAAGTGAATAATTCTGAAATACTTTTTTATGTGTTCAAAAAGTAGAAATAGTTTGGACAGTTGCATCAGCAAGGGAACATTCAGCTGTGACTGCAGTGCCAAAAAGGCATCATTTTCTTTCCTTTCTTGGTAAACAGTCTGTTTGTGTGCAGGTGTTCAGGTGTTATCCAGCATGGCCTCAACCTGACCTCCGTCTACAGCCACTTCCTGCCACAGAGGGGACGCCCAGAGGTCACAACGATGCCCATGGGGCTTGGAGCCACTGTTGATTACATTTTCTACTCAGCAGAGCCTGTGGAGAACAGGGCAGGTGAGTGTGGCAGTGCAGGACTTATCCCTGTGAGACAAGCCAGTGCATTTCATTAAGCGGGAGTAGATCTACAGCGTGTGTCTTTGACTGAAATGATGCACAAGGTGGAAGGAACATTTGCTCGTGGATCATGAGAAGACACTGCTTATCTTTGCTGCGAAAAAAACAAAGCTGCTTAGGTTCTTGTAGACTTTGGAGGAAGCTCAAACAGAATGTATTCTTTTCTTCTGTGTAAGTATCTTACTTGTGCTCCTGATAACAGGCAGTGCTGGCTCCTAAGTTCAAGGCTTGGACTTCTGGCCTGTCTGAGACCACATGCTGACCTTGGAAGGTGGTCACTCTGATTGCCTTATGATGGCACCTCCTTTCTGCTACCTGAAACAGGAATTGTGTTGATGAAAGACTGCATGTAAATGCATCCAAGAACTGTCTCTGAGATGGTTTGGGTCATGTCAGAATCAAGTTTGGGGAACAGGTTAGGAATAAAGAGATGAATTCCTCCTTGGATGTGTGAAGCTGTTGCTAGGACACAGTAAGGAACTTCTGCTGTAAGCAACTACCTGGTGAATTTACTGTATTCTTGCTTCCTATGCCTGGAAGTATATAAAACCATGAACAGCAATGTTGTAGGATGCTCACTGCTTTCACATCTAGGCTCAAAGGTGCATGCAGTGTTTGTGCAGGCTGTCTTCATTCATGGAAAGAATAGGAATGAATTGACAAGCATCCCTCTGGGAGTGTATAGAGTTAATCTACAGCATGAGTCTCTGGCTGATGTTTCCTTCCATTTTCTTTGTCAGGTCGCAGGCTATACAAGGATGGAGCCCTGAAGCTGCTTGGCCGCCTTTCCCTGCTCTCTGAAGATGTCCTGTTGATGGCAAATGGCTTACCAAATCCTTTTTGTTCATCTGATCATCTCTGCCTGCTGGCTAGCTTTGGCTTGGAGATTTCCAGCCTGAGAGAGAGTTAGTGTTGGTTCCCTTTCCCTAAAGAAAGGCTGTTCTGAATAGAGCAGTTGACACTCTGGATTGCACAACCTGCTTGCAAGAAAGCTCTCCTTTGTCATGCCCTAAAAGTTTCTCCTTCCCTTCACACCCTCACTAAAAGCAGGGATAGTAGAGTTGGAGTGCTTTTTGCATTGGTATTTTCTGGATCTCCCTGAGCTGTCTTCCCAGTGGGCTTCCAGTTGTATTCAGGCATTACCGTCTCTTAAAGGGATCCTTTTTCCACTGCTTTGTTTAGCAGGTATTTTTGTGCTGCAGGAACCAACGTAACTCTTATGTTTATTTGTTCCTGTGTGAGATCTTAAGGGAGCTAGAAAAGAGAAGGGCGGTGCTATCCACTTCTGGTTAGTTAATTGCTACCAAGGAGCATGGGATGTATACGCCAATATTCTTTCACACCAAAACAGTAGTTTTTTTAACTCCTCAGTGATAGTTTATAAAGTATGGTCCTTTCAGGACTAGTTGTTTTGTTGCTTTTTAGAGTGTTGGATCTGCTAACTGCTTAGAAATGTCTTTTACTTAATAATGTGTAAGGGCTGCCTTGCTGACAGAAGGGTTTGTGTGGTATAACAGTTTCCACAAGAAACTGCTTGCTGTGACTAATGGACCGGGGAATGGGATTGCCGGGAATGGGATTGCCAGGAATGGAGCCAGGGGTTCTACAGAGCCACACAGCTCTAGAATGGCAGCAAAAGGCTAGAGGCCTAGGGGAAGGCTCCCTTCCTTTCTATAGCAGTCTCAGAATCATACCTAGTTTGGCACTTGTAGGAAAAATATTGAGGATCCTCCCAGTGAATATCCAGTGATTAAAAAAATCATCCTGTAAGGCATGACAACCCAGAAGGCTAACTCTGGAGGTCCCAAAAGAGAGAAGAAAATGGAAGGCATGTGAGAGGCAGCAGTGACATCAGATGGAAGAGCTGATACTTGGCACTTGCCCTACTCTTTCTCTGTGCATTCCCATGCAGCCAGGGGTCCACAGTCAACCTGTAGCATCCACCTGTGCCAGACTGAAATTAATGCTCCTTCCTTCCTCTGGCCCCAGCTATGTTTTGGTAGGTAGAACTCTTAGGACTGACTCCTGTCTCTTGACAGGCATTGGGAGGAAGGGTAAGGCTGTGTAACTTGGAGCCAGATTGTCAGTCATTTGGATCCCAGTGTACCTTTGGTGTCCTATCACTGTGCTTTTGTTTAGCAGTGGCACAACCAGTACAAAAGCAGTAGAACTGTACCTGTTCCTAGAGTAAATTCCCCAGTTCAGCCTGGCATTTGGTGCTCAGTTTTTCCCTGAGAGATGAGATTAATATTGGCAGAAACATTATCAATCAGTCATTCACAGACAGGGCAGGAAATCTGGTCCCACCTCAGGTTTTTGTGGAAAGGTACAAGGAGACTTGAAATTTTGTTCTTTCTTCCTGGTGTGTATTTAGGGACTTTCGTATTTAAAATGTTACTTCCTTTATTGAAAAATAAAATGTTTCTAATCTAAGAAAAAAGCACAAACTAACGACAGCACCTTGTACTTCTGGCAGCTGAACCCTCTGAATGACTTGCTCAACAGGGTTTTTTTGCTGGCTGGGATGTGAAAGAAAAGAGGAAGAATTAGCTACACAAGATAGTAGTAATGAGGGTTGAAGAGAGGGAACAAGTGAGCTTAGCTGTTGTTTCCTAGCACATCCACAAAGCCCAGAGGTGGAGAAGAGATGGTTTCTCTGGCATTGGGCTTGTCTTGAAAAAAAAAAAGAAGAAAAAAACGTTTGCATTCAGGAACCCTTGCTCTCCTCCCAAAGAAAGAAAGTACTGCTGATCTTTTACAAATCTCTTCTGTAAACTGTACAAAAACAAGGGTGGGGTGTGGGGATTCTTTTCTGTGCCCTTATGAGTACCTAAGGACTGCATATTCCCTTCTTACCCCTTCCAGATGATGTGGTATTTGTCTGGTGATGTGTCAATGGCTTTTGCTACCCAATTGGGAGTTTCTCTAAGTGGGCAGCAATCTCAGGGGTGGATGATTTTGCAGCTTTGTTTGCCCTTACGTTGACAGGTAATAGTTCTGGCGTGGCACTGGTATATGGGGAGGGATGCAAAGCTGTGCATTTCTATTGCTATGTTTATCTGACAGTTTCATTAATTTCTGCAAGTACTCTTATTCTGATTTTTGCAGTGGTTGTATTTGTAAAGGGAGGGAAGGAAAGGGTGAACTGAGAGCTTTATTTTCTGCCAGGCTCCAAAAGAGGCTGCCAGAAGGCAGCCTGGTTGCAGATGACTCCCACCTGCTGTTAACATTGTAATAGGAAGCTTGGAAGACACTAAAGGTTTAAAAACAACCAACCAAAAGCAAAACAAAAAACGCTGTGACACGTGATGTTGGCGCTTAAAGAATTAGCTATATGCTTCCATTTTAATTGCTGGCTAGGTCTGATGGTCAATTGATGAGAGGTGAGTGTGTGTGTCTGTGGGGGGGTGTGGGTGTGTGTGTGTGAAAGCTGCCTGCCCCACCTCTTGAGACCTCTAAGGTGTGCACAGCGCACCTTGACATGAATTGGTTGCCCCTGCACTGGCTGAAGCAGCCTGCCAATCCTGTGATGTAACTTCAACATCACAAGTGCTTTTCCTCTTTTGTTTAAACCAAAGACTTGACTTTTGGGCAACTTGCATAAAGGCATCTCAGGGAGGTTGTAAGCTTCCAGCTATATTTTGTTGGCAAATCTAATGTTGCACAGGTCAAGCTAATGCTTTGTTTTTCCATGCATGAAATAATATGGTATGCACTTGGAATCGTTAAGTTGCTGAACACTGGATATGGAGTCATGTGCTGAAAAATTGCGGAACAATGCCTGCAAGTCCCCTCTCTGAAGGTTATAAAGCTCCCAAAGGGACTTGCAGCTCCCAAAGCCCTGGCTTACATATGCTTCTTTGGGCACTCATAGGTGAAACTATTGCAGAAATGCTGGACCATTGCTAGTGGCTGCATACAAACACGAAGGCAGAGTTGAAGTCTTGATCACTGTTTATTTTGACCACTGCCCCTGAAGCTCTAGTATAGACCCCTAGAATTGGCTTGTTCAGGAAGGAACCCCCCCCGTGTTCTAGAGCTATTTGGAGTTAATATCAAATGGATGTGGAGACCTGTGAATGCCTCTGACTGTGGAGGACTAGAGGAGAAGTTTGGAGGTGGGGTGGGCAGAAGGTTCCTAACTCTAAAATAGCAGTTAGTGTACGTGTAGTTGTTGGGAGAAAATAAGGCGTTTTGTGATGCTTTAAGAATAGCTTCCAGTGATTTAATCAGAGCCTGTGGTAATGAGCATCATGGCATGCATAACTGAGATTCCACATGTGGTTCTTAACACTATTTCTGGCCATAAATGCATGACTAGTTGCCATTAACACAGGTTTGCGATGAATTACAGAGGGATCTGTAAATTGTTATGGAAGTAGAACAGCAGGAATATCTGCAGCTCAGAAAGGGAAGTATCACAGAGGTAGTTACCAACTATATCATCTAAGTAGTGATGTAGAGCTCAGGGAGACTGGTAATTAGCAGGGGAAGTGATGCCAGAGCCCACTGGCAGTGTGTGTACATCCTCTGTTAGCAGCCTCCTTAGCTGCAGGAGCGTGCAGCTGTACAGGCAAACACATTTGACAAAGTATCTTTGCCAAAAAAACAGCTTAGTTTGCACCACAGGTGCTAGGCTGTATTTATTTCTGCTATTTAGATAGAAATTGGACTTTTCTCAGAGTTTTAAGTTCATCACTTCAGGAAGCTGCCCTTTATAATCAGTTTTCCCAATTACATGGAATGGGAGGAGTGGTAAACAATATGGTTGCTCTAGCTTCTTTCCTTTTCTTAATAAATGAAACTTGGCTGCTGTTTGAGGTCGTCTTTCTCCATGCTTTTTCCTTATGAGATATCTCTCCAGCAGCTGTTTTCCCATGACTGCCATATCCAGTTATCTTTCTGACTTACTGATGTTTATTTTTTTCTGCAGCTGTATTTCTTAGTTAAAATCTATGGGTGGAATTCTTTAGGGCTAAGTCTTACTATAAACTCAACATTTAAATAGGGTCAAGACACAAGATAGTGGGTTCCCTAACTCCTGAAGAGTTAAGTGGGAGGGGAGGGAGCTCTGAAATGAGCACTTAGATGGGAATAACTCTTGTTGTCTAAAACAAAAAAACAAGTTTCAGATTGTTAGTGCTCTGCATGCCTCCTGCTTTGTGAAGATAGAACTCTGAAGTACACTTGCCCTTAGTTTGTCTTCTCTGAGGAGTCTCTTAGAGGCCCTAAGAACAAGTTCAGCATCTCAGAAAGAATCCCTTTTAAGAGTGGATCAAGGTATGTGTCCTGCTTCTAATGATGTTTGAGTGGCATTGGCAAACAGTCTGTAAAGCAGGCTGTTCCTACAGTGAAGTATCTCCTTCTGTCACCACCACCTCAGTAATGAATGTGTATTGGATGTACTGGTCAGAAATTTGCAGATGCATCCATGGTTCATCCAATGCAGAGGAAGCCTTTTGTTGCTTACCTATAGGGATGGGCACACAGGCGTCAGTGAGATTACCATGTCCTTTCAGGAGGCTTCCTGTTGTGCAGGTTAATTGAATTGCTGGCTGGGACGCTCCTTACCAGACTGTAGCTGCCTGGCCTGTAGTGCTTCCCTGCTGCAATGCACAAGCTGCATTGGATGTACTGCACAGTGTTTCGAAGTGTGATACTGAGTTTCCACAGAGAACACACCTGCTATAACAATAACCAAGATGACAGATTTAACAGCTGGCATGCCTCAAGCTCCTTCCTTTTGTCAGCTGTACAAGTTTGACTTCTCCTGTCAAGGCAGGTTGTCCTCCAACTTGCACTGAAAATTTCATTCTAGTCTTGAAGCTCTTTTCTTGCTTTTATTTATTTTAAAATTTATTTATTTTCTTTCAGGTTTAGACTGTATATTCTTGTGCTCTAAGGCAATAGGAATGCTGTACAGTAGAGCTGGGAAATGTTTTATAACTTTGGTTAGACAACCACAGTGGCTTTCAAGGTGCTTATCTGGCAAATGGGAAAAGGACTCGGCTAGACACTGGCATGTGCTACAACAATAGATGTTTTTGTTCCATCCAGTCTTTCATTTGTACACACAAAAAAAGACTTGGCTTCAAGCTGTACCAATGTTAGTTAGGTTTTTATTCTTTTCTTTCTGGATGCAAAGCCTTCTACTTATATTTATTCTACTTCTATTTATTCAGTTTTTGGTCAGTTTCAGAAGCTGCTCTTGAGCTGATGGTAAATGAATGCAGTAGTTATTCTATAGCTGTTTCTCTCCTCCCTCCACTAGAATGAGGTCAGAGAGAGAATGAGACTCACTCTTTGCCAAAATAAAAATATAACCTAGGAAAGCCAATTTAGCTGAGTTAACTGAATTCTGTCATGACCTACTATCCCCAGTATGTCATAAACCTTTGTCTACCATAATCCTGCAGTCTCTGCATGAATGGTGCTCTCAAGGCTCAGTCTCACTCTCTCATAAGTGAATTTCTATGTGCTTTTATACAGGTGAGAAAAAAAGTTTTGCAGTTTTGGGCCTCAGTGTAAAATTGACTAGGTTTGTTTTTCTTAATTTTTAAAATTTCTGCTTTGATCAATTGTTTATCCTTTCCACAATAAAGATTTTCCATCTAAGTTCCAATAGCATAAGCTCTGACTTAAAAACCTAGAGCTGCAGGAACAATCAGCAGGGGGAAAACCTGATCTACAAGGGAACAGAAAGTCTGTGGCCATATCACTGTTTTGGTGTTCTCACTTCACTGTCTAACAATGCCCTTTTATATCTATAGGGGGTGTAGGAATTACCTGATTTTTAGCAAAATCTGTAAGACGTGGGGCAGAGTGTGTTTTAAAGCAAGCATTTGAAGTAGAGATTTGGTACTGTGCAATTACAGTCCCTTGGGGCAGAAGCCATTCATTAACTTGGCTAAAAGGGACTATTCCATGTGCCTTTCTCTTTGGAGTAGCAGGTTAGGAATGCTTTTCCTTTCCTCTACACACTGTAGGCTTGCCTACATCCTGGCCCTGGTCCCAGCTGTTACTCATTTCCCAAGAGAGAAGGGGTATGTTATGCCTGAAAGATGATAGCCTGAATAAAGTTGGACCCCCTTGCACTGAATCTTGCAGCTGACTGCCCTTTATTAACCCAGCATTTGTCTTGAGAAGTCCTGGTGAGGTCATCAGTCTGAAAGGTCACTAAACACAGACCTTGAGCAGAATTGCTTTTCAGGCCAGGAAGGGAAACCGAATTGTGTATTGAAGAGTTGAGCAGTGCAAGCAGAGGTTTGTATTAACCCTTACAGTACTGTAAGACTGAAATTTCTGTTGCTGTCTCCACTGTTGTGGTTTGGTTTTTTTTTTTTTTTCCCCATCCAGCTGGACTGATGGCAATTCAGGAGGAAAACATGAGTTCCAGCCTTTGCCAAACAGCCACATGTATACTTACTGTCTGGCAGTTGCTTCTCTGTGCACAGACATACTCACCTGTTCAGATGATTAAAGGAGAATGTGGGTTTTTCCGTGTCCATACTGTAGCAAGTACAGGGCATCTCTGCATAATCTACCTCATACCATCACTCAAGGCTGTCCCTTTGACTTCTTAGCTGACTTATAATGCGAAAATTTAAATCAGAAAGAAGGACAGTACAGACAACATTTTTCTCTGCACAAATTTAGAGCAGTACAGAAGGAATTTTATTGTTTAAGTGTCAAAGGAAGCAGGAAGAAGTATAAACATGAGGGCTATGGGAAGTGCAGTAAGAACTAAACCTAAATAAAAATTCTGTGTTGGCTACATAAGAACACAGAACCACACTGATTAATTACAAAAAGACACACATGATACTGTTCTTGCAGAAAGAAAATTTCCATTTCTTAGTTCTGAGCTGTACCAGCAATAAGGATGTGAATGGTTTTGGAGCACCCTATCAATGCTAGAGTAGAATACTGATGTGCATGAAAGGAGACCACTCTGGTCCCACTAGCACCATCTCAACCCTGACCTGGAGGGAACTCTGCTCTGCAGAGATTATGGGGGATTCAGTAGCCTTCTGGGCCTAGGCTGAGTTGCTCTTGAGCAGACAGGGCCAGACACCACTGAAGGAGAGTGGTTGTGATACAAGTAAACACCTGCTCAGAAAACAGACAAAAATATTAAATTCCTTAAGGAGTTCAGCTTGGCTGTAGAGGGGCCATCTCCACCTTGCTCTGGGGTAGAGCAAACATCAAGCCAGAATAGCACTTGCTTTGTTAGGTAAGATTATAAATCCATAATGCAGGTCTTAATGTTGTCAGGACAACAGCACAAGGCCACCAGAACATGTGGTGTTATTTCAGCCAGTCTCACACACCTACCACACATGGGACACAGGACACCTCCTGCCTATATCTAGTGTCTGATCATCAGACCATTTGAAATACTTCACTTACATAAAGCAAGTGCCTAAAGGAACCACCTGAAGTGATTAGCCAGAGCCACTAGAGTAAGGTCAAGCCAATCTAATCCAGACTCTTGCCCTTTGGCAACAGGAGTGTTCTTCTGTTCATTATGGTTTCTTAAACTCTGAAATTTTAAGGACAGTCATGTTTCAGTCTTTACAACACCACATATGAGCCTACCTTAAAGGGCAGGCACCTGATTAAGGCTTTCACCTGAAATACTTAAAAAGAATTCATCATGTTAAGCAGATCTGATACAGCAATACGGCAACTACATGAACAGAAACTATGTTTCAACCACAATTCTGGAGTAATTTACTCTATGTAACTGACCCATAGAGTGGCACACATGTAAAATAGTCAACTGAAAAAACCCATTCTCTCCCAGCTAAAACACTTGCTAAAATACCTTAAGTTCCTAAAGGCTCCTTTAGCTTATATCAGAATTAAAAAAAAAGGCTAGCGTGTCACAGACTGATGGACACCCAACCCTGCTCTTAATATACAAAGTTTATATCAGAGTGACACTGTAGCAGAAAGTTTTGCTCACTAATCCACCCATCCATTAAAAAAATTGCAGTTGGCCAGGTACCAAGGTACCAGGGACTCGTGTCCATGAAGTAAAAAGAGGAATTCCTATTTCAAGGTCTGCATTACATTTAAAATAGTTTTGCAAATAATAGGTAATTTGTACGTAATTAGGAAGTAACGCAGCATTTGCTGAAGTCTTTCAAAGCTCACCTAGACTTTACATACAACGTAGGCAGTGTCTATCCATTCCATAGTGTACAGACAGATTCCCTTCCAGAGAATTCAAAGGACTTGTACTGCAGAACAGATATCAGGTAAGACCTACTGAAAAGTGAAATTTACATCACAGAGCTACATGAACACTCCTATAAATATTTAACATTAAATAATTAATAGGATGCTTCAAGATTCATCTTTTCTGTTCTGCAGGCACTAAGGAGTATGAGTTACAGGCTAGTTCCTTATTTTCATTCCTTCTCTGTAGCTCAATAGACTGCAGGAGTGGAAGAGACTCTCATCGCCAGCCTTTTTTTCCTTAAGGTTAGAACCAGACAGACCAGAAGTCAGAGCAAGTGGATGAGGGAGGAAAGAAGTAAAAGAGCTAAAGTTTGTCTTGCATTGTATCCTCAGTTTTCTTACGGCATAAAGCTGGATTGCACTAATCCTCTCTGTCATGGAAGGATGCTGTCTTGTTTGTTAGGAAAGAAGCAAAGTTCTGTATTGAAGTGATTCATCTTGTTACAAAGATGGGGGGAGCAAGAGAAAGAAGGGTATGGTCCTTGTCTAGTTTCTTGCATCATCTGCTAAACTGGAGATCAGAAACAGTAAAGAGCAGAAATTCTGCTTCACAGAGAAACACAGCAGAAGGCTTGAAATACCCTAGAAGAGGGTACTTGACTGCTCCAATGTCCATCTTGGAGCAGTTACCAACATCAGATACATGCAAAGAATTAAATGCCTCCTAACATATATTTGTGCAACATAATTGTGCAATTAAATCTTGAAAGAGGATGTTCTTGTCTGGCTGCAGCTGAGGATTAAGAGACCTTGAACGCTACCTGTCATTCATTTCTTAAATATCCACTTCCTTTGGTTTTCTAAGCTATTGGCCTCAGTTACATCCTGCAGGAAAGCACTTAATTACGAAGTCAAACAAAGCATTTTGTTTTAAGCCATTCTGCCCTGGTGATCTAACATTGCTGAGCATCTCTGTTGCTCTGCTCTTAAGAAAGCATCATTAACTTGCAGCTGACCCCTCACTTGTCCCATTTGTTTTGAATTCTTCCTTCCCCCACATTTGCCCTCCTTTCCATCTAAAAAGGCTCAAGTCTGTCCAGCTATTGAATGTTCTCTGTATGAAGCTGCTAATTATTCTCAAGAGCTTTCCAATTATTCTGAATTACCTAACCAATCAACTAACCAAAGTCATGGTGAGGGTGTATCCTAGTCATCTTTTTTTTTTATCCCATATTTCATCCACTTTAATAAAACCTGACATTCAGTTTCCCTTGCTGAATGCTGCTTGTATTTATCGTATGATTCACAGTGGCATCTGAACTTTCAGTCCTCTACATAGCAAACGTTATGCAAAGGCAGTTTGTGGCTTACAAGTGGCCCATATTATTTATGGTAACTGTTACCTTTACAGCTAACATCATACACTAAATATGTTAATTTACAGCCACACAAAAATGAGCAGAGGACACATTCAAAGGGGTGCTTCGCTTGCTACTGCCGTTAATTTCAATTGTTGCATGTAGCTGGAGTGCAAGGGAGTGGACAGGTGTTGCACTGCACTGTGGAAACTGGCATACTATTCTGGATTAATCTTCTCTTGGCTCAGCAGCAAATTCTGCCACCTTCTTATGGTTTGTCCTCCTGGCTGTACAGCATAGCGGAAAACAGACTGCAGTGGTACGGATACACCTTGCAAGTTACATCACAGTTAAGGATGTACAATTAGGAACCTGTAAGGCCTGAGTTAAGTCGCTTGTGGGTGGTGCTTTGAGGATTAACACTGCTTTAACTAGACAGAAGAGCTGATTTGTTTGGGGTTAAGAACCCATTCTCTGCCACCAGAATAGCTCTGCTTATTATAAGGATGTGGCACAACAATACTGCAACAAAAAAAGCTAAGCTTCGTGATGTTTCTAACACGTTCACAGGAAAGAATAAGCCTGGTTCTAACAAAATTAAATATGTTATATTTCAGAAAGTTTATCTCCTTGTCAGTGCTGTGATAAAACGAGACTGTTTCTCAAGGATACTACCGCTACCAAGCTCAGCTCTTGCATGCCCTAGATTGATTCATCCAAATCACTTCAAGACCATGCTGTTCTGACTTCTGGAAACTCCACTGTTCCCAGGCTCTAGGCCTCAAAGAGAGGTCTGACAAACATTACACTACTTAATCAGTAGTACAGCACTCCTCCAAAAGAAGTGTAGGAAGAGCCAAGGCTGTAAGTGGAAGCAAGGCCCAGGCCAGCCCTTTGGCAAAGGTTAGCATAAGTGGTGCTGTTACATATTGCAGTTATCCAGAGCCAGAACACAAGCACAGCTCTGGCACTGGGGTGGGGAAGTGTCTTCAGGAGACTCCAGGCGGAGATGTCAGAAAAGCCGCTACAATTTCCTTGCAAACAAGATGTAACTCTAGCCATAAGACTACAGGGAGGAAGGAGCAAGACCCTTGTGGAAAGGAAAAAATGCTTGTAAAACCTGTTCACATCATTACATCCTTAACTTTTTTACTCTTAAAACTCGTACCTCAGTGACTGAAGTGCCTTCCACAAGCCTTCACAGTAGCAGTTACCAGAAGTAATAGACAGAAGGCTGATGAAGAGACAACTCGAAGTTCAGGGTCCCCACCAGCCCCTGCCTACCTTGTCTCCACTCCTGGGACAGTTGAGGTCTCTGTGCCTGTTTTCATATGGTAATGGCATAGGCATATCCTGACCCACTCAACCACAAAAGGACTTACAGCAACAGTTCACCAGCATTGCAGTGGGCAAAGAGGTTCATCATCCCACTGTCTACCCCCTCAGAGACAATGAAATGCTTTGAAATAGGCAGGACTAAACATACAAGATATGTTTTTTCTGGATAAGAGGACTTTGTATGATTAATAAATTGGGCTGAACAAATTCAGACCTGTCTCTCACAAGAGAAATGATAAACAAAGTGTTCATAATGACAAAACCAGGAGTTTTTGCACAAGATTTGGGGGCCATCCCATTCCAGCATCACTTCTCCCTTAGCCCTGCAGGCCTTGCACGGGTTGAAGACTTCTGTGCATACAGGGAAGAAGTGCTGTTGATGAGATGCTTCATCTACTTGCTGTAAAGGCAAAAAAGTTGATAGCAAGTCTGCTGACCCCACTCAGTCCATATTCTTCCTGAAGCAAATTCCCACCAACATACAGAATTTTTTTCTTTTTTTCTTTTTTTTTTTAAAAATAGTTAGTGAATTAAGATGGATACCTCTCCCAGAAACAGGCAGGTGAATCCTCTGGGACCCATGGGATCCAGCTCTGGGACTGGCCCACCTGGGAAAAATCAGCACTCTTTTGCTCCCGTTCCCCTGTTCCCTTTGTCAGAATCACTGCAGGTGGATCCAGGTCCCAACTGTGAGCAGCAAGAAGTCTGTGGAGCTAGGTGCACAAGGCACAGCTCTCTTCACACCCGGATCTGGTACCCATTGAGGTCTGGCATGGCTTTGGAATCGGCAGGCTTCTTCTCACCAGATGGCCTGTGAGCAAAGAGGGTAACAACTCTTCAGACACTGTTTTCAGTCAGGAGGTGCTGCACATAGAGATGGCAGCAGAGGAAAAGGTACAGGAAAGCTTTAGACTGATCCTGCACTACTGAGGGCAGGATTTTCTGCAACATCCAGTAATTCTCCCAACAACCTCAACAGAAGAGAATGCAAGTTAGGAAGAGTACGAAGTCCGCTCTGGAACCCCAGATTAATTTCAGGAAAACAATCTTACTGACAGCAGTGTAATTTTTGGAATCTCTTTGAGGCACAGGTCTCTGAGACTCCAGAGCTCAGACCCATGCATAAGGTTAAATGTCAGCTACCAAAAATCACTATTTGAGCTGCCTTCCTTCTCCCTGCCAAAACAAACCAGCAAACAGAATACCAAACAATGATAAACTCACAAAGGCACAGACTAGGAAAGAATGCTCCTGCAGGCCAGAGAAGTATTGCCTGTTCTAAAGAAACCCAGTAGGACATCAGAAGGATGCAAAACCAAATAGCAAGGTAGGGACTGTGAGTAAAACAGAGGTGCTCTAAACAGGTCTCCTGCTCAGCAGCCCCACTCACCGTCGGTCCCCACGGCTGTTGCGTCGATGGGGGCTGGCCTGACCTCTTTGTGGAGAGGAGACATCTTTCTTTCTGTCCTTAGTGGGAGATGGTGGTCCAGTTCCTTTCCCAATCTGCCAGAAAAATTAAAGAGCAACATGAGCAGAAACCCAATATGAGTAATAACAGAAAGCACAAAAACTAACAAAGATTTACTACATGGGAATAAAAGACAAAAAGGCAAAGCAAGTGTATCAAAAATGCAAAAACCAGAAAGAAAAATTTACAGTGACAGCTATGACTCCAAGGACTGTATACAGCCCGAGCTAATCTCAACTGCAGCACTGCATGAGCATCTATTAGGGGACCAGCCTGTATACAAAGGGAAAGAGGCCGCAGCCTCCAATTCACCCTCTACTCCACCATCATCTAGGAGAGCTTCCTGTTGCTTCATTTCCCCAGAAAACCAGATGCCAAGCAAGACAGTGGATGCAGCAGCTAACTACTCCATCCTTGCTGCTTACCTTCAGCCTCATATCACGGGCATGTCTCTCAAGCTCTTTGCGAAAGTCTTCCCTGGTTAGCTTGTCTAGATCCAGGACGGAGCGCTTCCACTCAATCTGCTCCACACTGTGTGGGTCATGGGACACACAGTGGCCCAGCTTCACCTTTTTGAGCGTGTGCCAGCAGCGGCGATACGCCTCCTCGAAGTCAAAGATGAGTTCGCTCAGTGTGCGGAAGACAGGTGCTTTGTACATAAGCTCCTCGCGTCGGCTGATGCCCAGTGCCCCATAGCGGCCTCCGAAGTTCACCCCCAGCACAATGTGTCGGAAGTAGTTCCCTGAGAAGTGGGTTTTGAAGCTGATGGGGAAACGGTCCAGTGTGGTCATGTTGTTGGTGAGGTAACTGACAGCAGCCACTATTCAGGAAACAACTGGTGATACCAGTTTCTTGACAAGATACTTCCTCCCTACTCCAGACCCTCCCAGCCTGCTCGGCAGACTCACTATTGATTCAGGCATCACATAGGCAGAATTTGTTCTCCAGACCCAGGGTCCAGCTCATTGCAGGCTGCCCTACTTTCATCTGGGTCACAGGGAAAACAGACTTGGCCTCTTCAAGGAGACAGTCAACAAAGCGAAGTTAATTTCGAGTTTTGTGATGCAGAAGTTGCAATGCTAGCACCTCAAGTTTACTGTATTCCATAATTCCCAAACTGTTAACACTGTGGCATTATTCCTCAGTTTGTTTTAACCTGTTTCACTAGCTACTGTTTCACACACCTTTAGGACAAAAACTCAAACTACCCTTCTGAACCATTCACTCACCACCTCTGCCCCTCCAGGAGGTTTTACCAATATGCACAAAGAACCTATAGCCTGAGTGCCATAAACATGGAATACAGTCAGGAAAGATGCATACTTAAAGACAACACGTCCAGAACTAATAAAGGTATTGCCTAAGCTAATAAGTGACATACGCCATAACTGGAAGTTAGGGAGGATCCCTAACTTAATTGCTTGGATTTGGAATTATTGGTAGCGTTTTGTGGCAGAACTGGGGAGGAAAAAAGGGAGGAATGTGAGGCTTGATGACAATATTATAAACAGCCTCAAAGCATCATAAGAGAGAGAGCAGAGGTGAAAACACAAGGACGGGCAGACATGCACAACTTAAAGAGGAAAGGATACATTCCCAGGATCACAGCTTCCAGGCATTTTATTGGCAGGGCCTCTTTGGTCATTTCTTTGGCCAGGTCCATCAGCCTGTAAAGTGGGACAAGGGAAAGAAAAGGACAATTAGAGGGCTTGAGCTATGCAAGGATGGCCAATTCAGCCTTTTTTCACTTTACATGTAAGGTAAGGTAGGTTTCCAGGAGAGGGTGGCCCGCTGCCTACACGGAACAGAACCAGGTATCCTCTCTAGGAAGACATTAAATCCATACCAGGTCTCTGCCACACGCTGTTGCTGCTTTCAAGGAACTCCCTTCAGTGAGTAACAGCAAACCTGCCTACTAGGCCAACCTCTGTTCTCAGGGAGAACACAGCACATGGCTCAGCAAGCTCCAGATGGACACCAACATGACTACAAGTAAAACCCTCAAAGGACCAAGACCCAGCAGTGTTAGGCTCACCAAGGCTCAAGGACAACAAAGCCCACTTCTCTGGCATCAACCCTAGTCTGTGTTCAATGAGTACCATGAAGGAGACGTTGCACTGATTACAAAACAAGGTATTTGGAGTCATGTAAGTCTATGGACTAGACCAGTAGTAAAAAGCCAGTCTTGGGAGACTCATAATATGCAGTTCAAGAGAGTCAATGAACATCAGGTGCTTATCTTGAGGAACTTATTGGGCATGGCTCCTCCCAAAATCTGCAGTGAGGAGAATTCCCATTTCTCATTCAAAGTATGAGTCACCAGAAGCTTAGTGAGCCTGGATTCTGCAAAGGCACTCACAGGAGCTATCAAGTCAGACCTGTAAAGATACTTTACTTTTTACAAAACCTGTTTAAAGCAGGACCTAATTTCAGAATCCATCAAAAGTTCATATAGTTACATTCCAATTAGAAGCAGGCAGAATCTGCACATCTTTGCAATACATTTTTGTTATTTTACTGGATTTACTGATTCATGACAAAAAAACCCCTCTACTCTTGTTCTTGAGAAAGACGAGACACACCTCCGCCCAGCTGTGTCCCAGGCAACAGACAGTAAAGTTGTCTAAAGTAGGATGGAGCTGCAGTACTGAAAGCTGTGAGCGCCACTAGACCTTGGGCAGGGGATGGAGAAAAAGCAGTGCCTACAGCAGGGCTCCAACAACAAAGAAAGGATTAAATGCTGTAGAGGCTACTAGCACTTACCCAGTCAGAGGTCTGCTCTTCTTAATCTCAAAGAATTGTGTCCCAGTGTGATTGTACCTGGAGGCAAGAAGTTAAGGGCTTGGCAGCTTGGAAAGCAGAATTTGAAGAAAACTTGTCTGAAGAACTTTCATGTTATTTACCATTCTCACAGCAAAGTCATGATCTCACAAATATAACAGCAATGCAAGAAAATCCTCACCTCCCTCTCCTGTATTTCTCCCATTTATATCCTTCCTTACTTCCACTGTATTTCCTTCCAGTCAATTCTTCTCTTTCTCATACCCACACACAGGTTTTCACTCCATTTCCCAAAGGTCCATGCTGACAGCACATACTCTGCTCATCTTTCCAGTTACCAGGGCAGAATACAGTTTGATAAATCTCTTCCTGCTCTGATCCGCACAGAGCAATGAAACATTCATGGCACCTTATTCTAAGACTGACTGTATCTCATCAGTGAGATTAGACTGTGCTTGCATGGCATATACCTGGTCTTGAGCACAATAAGGACGGAGAAATCTCATTCCCAGAACAGTCACACAGGCAGCTCTGCATATAAAGGGGTAGGATACCACAGATGCAGAAAAGCAGGGTGGCTGACTGTCATTTAGACAGCTACAGAGAAGAGTGATTGAGTATGACGACCTGAGAGGGTTTTCTCATCACCACAGCTCACCCATGCCTTAACAGTGAGGTGATGCAGCTTGTTGTCCACCTGACACCTGGCTGTCAGGATCTCAGATATGTGTTTTCAACAAAATGCCAATGTAAAGGTGCTGACCCAGAAGAGTGGGTATTGGCAAAAGGCCCTTGACAAGATGCCCATTTGTTACACGGAGTGAACAGAATCAATAGGTAACTTGGGCAAAGAAGAAAAGAAACAGAGCAGCAAAACAAAAAAATATCCCAAGTCCAGCTTCCTGTTTTCAGGGAGCAAGTTTCAGTTCTCCTCCAGCTACAACAGAAGGCACTTTTCTGTTCTTCACAGAGAAGGAAAGTCCCCTTGGTCCCTCTTCTTGGGTTACCACAGCAGTGACTCAGGTAACTGCAAAGGATACTGAAGCTCCCTGATGTAACGCTGTACAGCTTCCAGGCGCTCAGGGATGGGGGTGGACGGCTGGAACACAGGCACACTTGGTATGGGAATCTGAAATGAGGAGCAGAACACAAATCACTGCTTTCAAATCTCTCCAGCTTCTTGCTGAACTCAGTTGCACAAAGCTATAGGGAGCATGTTCCTCTGAAACCAGACCCTTTTTGCTGCCCAAAGTGACCACACCAAAAACATGCCTCTGTTTCCACACTGGTAACTGGGAAGGGATTCAGAATGAACCATTACCACACAGCTGCAAGAGAAACTATGTGAAAAGGTTCTGCATTTATGCAACATTGGAAGAATTAGACAGAATTAACTGACAAGACAAGATGCAAGACAGGAAAGCTATCACCTGAGGGACCTTATTTGAGTATTGAAACTAGAAGGCACAAAACAAATATAAGAGAAGGGGAGAGAAAGGCAGAAATGGATAATGAGTTTCCCTAAAGCCACCAGAGGGTGAAACAGTCCTGTAAGCAAGGGTATAAAGGTCCCTCACTGCCTCCTGGCATCTCAGGTGAGTTGGCACTTACTTGGACACAGACTTGGCAGTATGAGCCCCTTCCCTGCACTGTCTGGTGTTTCGAACTACATGATCAGAGAATGACTTCTGGAAGTTCACCATTTAGACTGCTGTACCGGGTCCACTCATATTTTCCTCACCATTTGCTCCACGGGGGATAACTGCAGTCTTGTCAGCAGCTGAGAAAATCTGTCTAAGGAAGGTCCTGCCCACGGGACAAATATAAAGGAGAAGACAAAAATTTGGGATGACTGACAGACTTGGAGAAACAGCCCAATATTTTCTCTCTGAAGGATAGCTCATGTCTTGCATGCACCTCTTTGATACCAAATTGCATCTTTTCTCAGCAGCTTGGTTTTTAAAATTTCAGTTCCTCCTCAGACTTCCTCCAGAGCTGGGCTATCCACAGCTATGAAAGAGTGAGTCAGAGCCAGTTCTCCCCTTGAGCCTTTGGGCTCTGCTGTGCACGGTTTTGTAGCCAGTGGCACTGCTTAGTGCACTCTTCATGTCTATTTCTGTGGCCACTCATTTCCATATACCTCATTCTGCCCTGGGTTGGCACAACTGACTGGTGAACCAGGTCAGGCACCTTAAGCAGCTGAAAACTGAGCCAGCGAGCATGGGTAGTTTTCAGTCAGATCAGGTCCTCGTCCTGGCTTGCCACGTGGTTGCACTCTGCTTATGCGCCCCCCCTTCCCCCGGCCCGCTTAACTTTGAGAGATGGGCTGTTGCTGCTCTCCTACTCAAGCAGAGGCACCGGCTGGCTCACTTGCAGGAGGCAGCACAGGAATGGTGGGAGCAGATGTGAAACTGAGTTTGTTCAACTGCAGCAGGAGCAGGGAAGGCTCCAGAGAGCAGCACAGGAATGGAGCCATCTCTGGAACCGCACAAGCTGAGTCAGTTTGGATGCTGTGAGCTGACACACTGAGTCATAGGAAATAATTTCCAAGCAGAAACAATGAAAGAGGTAACAACCAGGGCAGGCTGACTATTTAACTTTGTTTCCTTTCTTCTGCACAGAGACTTTCATGCTTTCGAGTGGAGACAGATAGATTGAGTGCATGTTGACAGCACAGACTAATGATTGTGGGTAGTTACTCCTCCCTTACTGGTACAGACCCCCAGACCTCCTTTTCCTCAAAGGACTGTTTAACACTGAGACAGTGCAGTGGCAGCCAGTTCAGCCCGGGACTAGTTAATGCAGAAGAGCCTCCTGCACCTCAAGTAATTAAACTGATGAAAATACACTGTGCTCTCTCTCTCAGATCTGGGCCTGCAGCCCAGACTGGGCTACAGTTTCTTTTGCATCAGGTCTATAGCATTTTAATGGGGCAACAGAAGCAGGAGGAGAGGAATAAGGTCCCTATCCCTCTATCCCACTGACAGGATGAGAGACCCTTACACTTTTTTCTTACCCAGCATCATCCACTGCACATCTCAGAAGGGCTATAAATATTAAGCAGTTTTCATAATCCTTCAGAAAGCAGAGAACAATTTATTTGTAGCAGAAAATATAGGAAATCAGATCTATTTTGATTTCCCTTTGGTTATTCTGAAAGCCGGAGAGAGAGCTAGAAAGAGAGCCCAGATTTCCCAGAGTATATAACCTCTGCCAGACTTAGCTGACTGAATGAACACATCCTTGCTTCCTCATCATTTGTGTGGGGGGGTTGCATCACCCCACTTCCAGGATTCATGCACCCCAGTGGGCTGGCTATATATGCATGGGATTGGGACCCTGCTGTTAGAAAGGGCATCCTGAGAACAACAGAGATTTTCATGTACTTAGTGGGCCATGCTGTACATGAGAAAAAGCAGATGGGAGAAAGGCACAAAGCTCCACCCTTATCCATATCACAAAGGTGTTTTTTGGCCAGCCTAGTTTAGCAAGTTTCTTTTATGGTACTTATATGTATCCAAGCTCCTCTCTACTCTTCCTTCTGCAAGCAACAACATGGGAGCAATATCAATCTTGGTTGATGGCCTGAAAAAAAGAAAACATTTTTTCCATCTCTCTCTGCATAAATACATTAGATACAACTCTTCCTGGCTTTGCTCTCGTAACCACCTCATTTAAAATCCATCATTTCTTAATGAGACAAGCACACATCACTTCGTATTTCCAGTATGCTCCCATTTGATGGTACCAGCAGCTCCAAGCAAAGCAATATCCCACCCTGTTGCTACAACCAAAGAGGGTGGCACTCTCAAGCCTAGCATGCATGGCCAATCAACTTCGTCCTGCCACCGTGGCATGACTCACTTGATGCCCACTCACCCCAAATCTACTGGAAGGAAATGGAGATTAGAGGACATCTCTGATTCTGGCTCACCCCAGTGAGAGACACAGTCCCTGAAGCTGGTCAGTGAACATATTTATAAAGTCTGATCACAGCCTCCTGCAGTCATCATTTTAGAGTATTTTAGTTTACAGACAATTCTTTCGAGAGTTACTTCCCCCAACACCCAGTGCTGGCTACCATTCAAGGCCAAAATTTTGTCGTAGGTGAATCACTCTCCCATTCCCAACACCTAAAAAGGACTATTGAGCCTCTAGCACATGGAGAGTACCTGGCTTTTCAAAGGAGCTAGCCTTGCAGAGTACACCCATTGCCCTAATTCTCATCTGTTGTACCAGCCATTCAAAGAAATTTGATGGCATGGAGACAGGCAGTGATGAGCAGCCCTCAAAGATAAAAATATATCCCTAGAGTGGAGAAAGAGCTACAGAGCTCACCCCTCTTTGTGGTTTCCTGCATCCTAGTATCCTCTCAGCTGTATGCCTGGGGAGCTTGGGAATGGGATTTCAGATGGTGAAGCACTGAGTTTATAGATTTGTTTCCCAGAGGTGCTAGCAGACGCAAAAAAAAAAAAAAAAACAACTCAAAAGCCAACAACCCTCAAAACAAAACAGCCTAATTTCACCCATTATTGCAAGAGCTCATTCCACTTGTGCCCTCTAACTGTAACCCTTTGGCACCAAGACTACAAAGTGAGAACGGGGAAGTTCTTCACATAAGACCAAAACCAGAGACAGCACTGAATTTCCCTCCCCTCATGCACCATATTCTTGTTTGTTAACTTCTTTCTTCCATTTTACCCCCACCTCTCCCAGCAAAATCAGCCCTTATGGTTAGGAAATTAAGTAGAGTGTGTTCTGACTGAACCATGTTTTCAGTCTTCACCTAGGCTCAGGACAAAGTCAAAGGAAAGGAAGGAAATCTGAAAAGGAAGGAAAAGTCTAGTGGTGTTAGAAAAGGGACTGTAATCAAGATTCAGGATTTGTTCCGGTTGCTGCCACAGATGCCTATAACTCTTCACTGCACAAAGGATGTTGCATCACATGCTTTTCCAGAGTTCCTCATGGAAAGCAGTATGGATTGCCCGTGCACTATATAATAGCACGTTCTTCCATACTTCCTGAGGAACTAAGTCCTTGCTAAAAAAGCCTGAGCCAAAAAAACTTTATCTTTTTGTATCTGAATTTCCCATATTAGAGTGATGGGAATATTCTCATAACCCACCAGTGGAGTGACACACTAAATGTTTGCAGTGTCTTTTGTTCACAGAATGCCAATGAAAGGGGGAGATTTTTCTCAGGCTAAGGTTCAACATAGATAGCAACAATTACAAGAATTCACGTGCAAATGTTTCAGTACGGCACAAGGTTATGTGAAATGGTCAGCGGTTTCTCCTTTTGTACAGTTCTCTGCAGCAAGGCCAAGAACGTGCTTGGAAATCACATCTGACCTTACACCAGCAATAAGCTCTGCAAGCGTTTGAGAACTCCTCTTAAAACTCCAGCTCTTTTCTGACAGACACAGCTCTGTTCGAAAATGTCTTTTGGTGTGGGAGATTGTACTGAAATCGAATTTCTTCAGGTTCAAAGGCTCACCTCTGCCTGCCTCACACCCCCGGATATTTGGACTCTTCTAAATTTAATTCTCATCTTTTCATCATTTATCCAGTCTTTCTCTTTAAGCATTGCCCATCTCCACTCCCAGGCTACTCGCACATCAGCCACCTGAAGTCTGTTTTCCAACAAGGCCGCAGAAGAAGGGGGTGCTGCTGGCGCACCAGATAGGACAGAGCCCTGCAGACACCTTCTGGCGCTCCGAGTTAGAGCGTGGCTTTGCTTCCCGCAAGAGCACTCCTGGAGCCCCTTTTTCCGAAGGATCGCTCCCGAGCTGGGGAGCCCGGGCCCTAAGGCGGGCAGCTGGGCGACCCCTCCCATGCCGCCGGTTCCCCCCCTCCCTTCGCACGCCCTGCGGGGGACGGTCCGCCCCGGGCGGGACTCCGCGCCGCACCGGCCCCGGACAGTGGGGTCTCACCTTGGGCAGGTCGGCGGCGCCCCGGATCCTCTGCGCCACCCGCTCCCCCTCGGGGTGGATCCTGCCCACATGCCGCCACATCCGCTCCCAGGTGGGCTCGTCCACGGGCAGCCCACCGCGGTTGACGAAGAAGGGGACGCCGCCGTCGCGGAGATCCTCCTCGCCCTCCTCCTCCTGCTGCTCCTCGTCCCGCGGCGCCGCCGCCGCCGCCTCGCCGGACGGGGGCTGCCTGGCGGCG
>VXAY01007648.1:1435939-1463006 GCA_013399855.1 Oxyruncus cristatus
GGCTGGGCTGGGCTGGGCGTCCCTGCCCTCCGCCCCGCTCCGCCCCGGGCCGGGCGGCGCCGGGTGCCCACCGCTGTACCGCAGCCGGGCTGCCGCTGGCGGGGGTGCTGCTGCCCGCGGGCGATAAGCAGATGAGGGCGATAAGGGAGCTGGCTGTGGCAGTGCGATAAGGAGGCGGGAGGGCGGGAGCGCCTGGGGCGGGGCCATGAAACGGCTGCTTAAGGGGCAGAGGTTACTCTCTGAGCGCTGCTCGCTGGGAGTCCGCGCTCGATGTGCGCAGTGTGGGGGCAAGGGACGACCGGGCTGGGGGGATCCGGGAGGTGGTCCCGCTGGATAGCAAAGTACCGCTGGGAGCCAGCGGCAGGCTTCCGTGTTAAGGTGGCTTTGAGGAACAGGAGAGCTGGGGTGAAATTGCCAGGAGGGAAGCAGTGAGGGGTGGTGAGGGTATTGGCACGTTCCTGTGGCACAAAGCGATGATGAAGGATGCACTTCTCCCTAGGTGAAACCGTGCTGCTGATACCGGGGTGTCCCACGTGTAGAGTGCCCCTCTCAAGGGAGGGACTGAGCAGGGCTTTTCTGCCTGAGAAGAGATGAAATGCACTGTCCCTAAGGTCTGGAAATGCCCTAGAAGTTAAAGACCGAATGTTTTGCTCTGGCTTCATCTCTGGTCCTGTTCCCGTGAAGTGCTGAGAAGCATGAACTCTGATGGGAGGTTCTCCACATGATGCAGGAGATTTGTAAACCTATCCTCTAGTGTGTACGTGGTGCAGTGGTCGTGTCCTCATCTGTAAGAGCCAGGCTATGTCTTGCCATGGACAGGACGCTGACTATGTTTTCTCACCACCCTGTGAGTCCATTTTGAAAGCTCTGGCATAAAAGCGTACTGTAACTTAAGCACCAAGTACAAGAAATATGTACAAATTACCAGGTCAGCTGCTGAGGAACCTTCCGAAGGGCATCTTGAAACACTTGCTTTTAGAGCTCCAAACAAAGGGTTGTGGGAAATGAGGGGAAATACATCCCGGTTGCCATGGGATTTGATGTGTCTGGGAACTGGGCATAACCTTTACAGAGCCTGGTAGAGGATTTCAGTAAGAAATGGCACCTCTCCTGTAGTGCTCTGTGTGCCGTTGTTCACAAAAGATCATTTCTGAAGGCAAAATGCTTGAATGTAGTATTTCTGTCAAGCTCAACATTGCCCAAAATGCTGAAAGGTTGACTTCCTTTAGGAAAGGTAAGCTAAATGTGAATCCCTGCTTCTTCCTTCTCTCTTTGAAACTAATCACCAGCATCACTTCATGCAGCCTACGTTAACTTCTGCAATACCCAAACATATGTGTCTGTGAATAAGGATTTTCTCTTGAATGGGGACCTTAAGCACTGCTGATTTATCACCTCAGTAAGGTTTTTACAGTTTTTATTGCCTTTGCCTTTTAATTGTGTGTAAGTGGTGTCGGTAGAAGTTGACTCTTTATATCAAACGGGGCAGCAAAGCCTCTGAATGGATGCATTTTGTAAGAACAGTTCATAACCTCCCATGTTCTCGGTCCCTTCAGCCCCAGTGATCCTCAGTTCCTCTACAGACATGGGACTGGAAGGGTACCAGTCATGCAATGGCACAAGCATATTGGGGGATATCATCTGCATTGTGGTTGAGTGGGAGGTGTTTCCTGTAACAGCACCGGGGAAAGGACAGGGTGCAAAGATTTTAAATGCTTCTTTAGAGCCATATTGTCTCCCCTGGCTAAAACTAGGCACAGCTGCCTGTGGAAGCAAGGATGCTGGTTTTGATTCCAATCTCCATCACTAATTCAAGATGGTAGTTCACATTGCCTTCTGTACCTGTGCTTTTCTACCTGTAAAAGGGAAGTGCTAATAACCCTGAACTTGCAGCCAGAGATTTTGTAAAAATTAGTTGGCATTTTTGGCACATTAGCAATTATTCTTCCTTAAAAATAAAAATATTGTGGTAGAAGTGAAATACAATCCTTGTATGTTTAGTGTCCTAAAATATATTCTCAAATCTCAATTGGAGGAAATGTAGCTGATAAACAGCAGCAGGTCACAAAATAAAGCTTATCAAGGGATTTTTGCTTCAGTTTGTATTGGTTATTTATTAGGCAGTGCCCCTCCTTTCTGACCATCACTCAAATAATTGGGCAGCAGCAGGGTATCAGTATTATAGGGTAATGCCATGGCACTAAGTTTTGTTTAGCTGAAAAAGGGAAAGCACAGCCATGCCAAATAAATCAATCCCTGCAGTGGGGACTGAATGCAACTGAAGTGACAGCAGAGGACAGAGACTTCACTTCCTTTTCTGCACAGCTTGTGCTTCCTTGCTGTGTGTGAGGTCTGTTACACATGCAGGTAAACCCAGATACCAAACCATGGCTAAGGTATTAAGGAACAGTTTATTCCAAAGCTGGAAACCCTAAATACACTACTAAAATCACACAGTGGGTGACAGAGCACCCCCAGGCCTGTTTTCTGGTGCTTTTATGACAATACCTTTCACATGCACATAACTTCGAGGCTGTGTTCTCCCCTGTCCTTTTGTGGATCCTCTTTCTCCCAGCAAGGGCCTCACGGCATGTTACCTTTGCACAGGAATCCTAATTCTCAAAACAGGCAGATAATAAACATCCATAGGTGTAATAAATGGGATTTTCCTGTACTGATCTTTTCCCAGGCCTAGTTTTCCTAGCAGCGAAAACTTCCTTGAGCAAGAACTCTATACTCCTCAAATAAATCTTCCACATATACCTTCCTGTCCCTATACCACAGATGCTGTTACCTGCAGTGCAAACTGTGTAGCGGGCATTAAATACTGCCTTTAATTTCTGGCAGCACATCATCATGGCTAGGATGATGAGAGACCAGAAGATCATACAATTTTTGTTTAATAACAGTATAAATCTTTCATTTGCTCTGTAGAGAAAGACTGTGCAGAAACTTTGTTTGTATCGCACCTGAGAATGGTTTAAATGGGTGAAATTTTGTTAAGACAGAGTTAAGTTTTGCTGTTAGTGAAAAAATAAATAACATTGATAAAGAATTGAAATCAAGGCAGAACTTATATTTGATGAAAGTATGCAAGTAGTGTAGACTTCACTAGAAAAATAAATTCTCTCCTCTGTTCTTCTGTGTGAATTGAGAATTTTGTCTCAATTAGAGTGGATTCAAAATTAGTTTCTGTGAACATGGGTGGCGAGTGATACTATTGACTTTATTTTATATTGTCTTTTACATTTTGATTAATATTTAATTTTTCTACTTCTGACATTTGTTATTAAGCTATCATTTTGGGTTTTGTCTTTTTTTTTTTTTTTTTTAATCTTTAAATCCGGTATTTTTGTGAACTTGAGTAGGAGCAATCAAAACACTTAGTGGAGATTTGTTTTTCTTCATGGTGATTTTAGGCCACTGTTTACTTAATATACATTTTCTTAGTGTGAACTGGAACATCTCAATGATCTTAAGGATTTTTTCCAACCTAAATGATTCTATGAAACACTGAATGTTGCTTAGAGCATGAGTAGGGATTGTGCTGTCTTTATTGACCTTGACCTAACTCTTTGTGATCTGAACTTCTCTGTGCCACAAGCTTCCTTTTTTTGTAACTGTTTCAGAGTGGGTTCCCTTTTCTGTATTCCTGAAAGAGCTCTGTAAAAAGTCTCACATGACAAATCATCATGTTTCTGAACCTATTTCCCAGAGTTTATTTAGCTTTGAAGCTGTTATCTAAATCCATTGAATCTCTTTCAGTGTTTTTAACATAATAATTCTGTTTAATTCTCTGTGTGTTTGGAACGCTTCTTTCAAAAGCACCTGTAGTTTTTCTAAACTGATTTGTCAGAACTTTACCGTTGAGTCATTCAGTGCCTCTGTATCACGCTGGATAGCTTGTAACATACTTTGTAAGGTCTCTTCTCACCAAGAACTCCTATGTGTCACAGAGTCCTTTGCTCCTGTTGGAAATCTGTAGGAAAATTCCGGCAGATTCACGTATTTTCATCCAGGCTTGACTCTACTGGGGACAGGTATGAGAGGAGGTGGGGAGCAGAAGGGCAGGAAGTGAGGTTTGCAGCTGTCTGATGGTCTTTGGGCCCTGCAGTGCGTAGCTGAGTCCCATTGCAGAGAGGAATGGGCTGGGAGGGACGTCATGGTGGAGTCCAGGATGGCCTTGACCTAACAAGTTAGCAGAGCTGCTGTGCTCAGTGAAAGGATGGGGAAGAAACTTGTACAGCTTTTTAGTCCCAAAGTCTCTGTGCAAAATCATTACATGATATATGGTGTTAATTTGGATTCACAGTACTTATGTTTTATGAACATATTTACATGCAACCTTGGTTTTTGTGTGGAATAAGTGGGGGAGCTGAGTTTGTTAAGTCTAGTGGAAGAGAAGCCTGAGATGGTATAGTCTTTAGTTATAAAAATATTCCTGAAAAAGAGGTATGTCTTACACTTCTAGGGTATATAGGACAATAAATAATATATCTTTAAAATGTAATGTGAAAGAGTCAGGTTATACATTAGAAAAAACTTTACAGAGGACAGTGAAAGATTGGAATAAATGTCCTCAGCAAAATACAGGCTCCATATCATTAAAAAGTTTCAAGCATTGTTCATCATTCATCATTCAGGAATCATTACAGTTGGACTCAATAATCTTAAGGGTCTTGTCCAATCTAAATGATTCCGTGATTTGGTTAGAGTTGATCATGCTTTTGAGAGGAGGGGAGAGAAAAGGGGCTTTGTTTTCTCAAGTGAGGGGAAAACTAGTTTTAGCAATCACAAAGGAGTTAAGAGCTTTCTGCTATATGAGTGCTTAACACACATTTTTAAAACGTAAAGTTACACTAGAAAAAAATCATGGAACACAAATTGCAAATAGTTGTACCTGCTTTAAAGTTCATTAACTTCTCCAGTGAGCTTTTGGATAAAGCTAGAATTTTATAATAAAATTCTTAATTTCATTTCTGTCTGTTTGATATTTTTTTCTAGAAGTGGAGAGGAAACAGGCATGATCCTGTAAAACCTTTTTCCTGTTCTGCACTGCTACAGAACAGACATTCTGAAAGATTTAACTGGAACCAGAATAATGAATACACCAACACACGGGGTATTTATTGAGGATTTTTGGAAAACTCAAATCCCAGCTTCGAATCCCAACAATGCTTCTTGCGAAATAGAAATTTAAGTGTAACATTTCTCACAGCCAAACAGGTGCTGAGCTTTGTCTATAATGTGTGTCTTCCTTACATGGGTCAGAGTGAGCATTCGATTGTACATACAAAAAACACTACTCCCAGACTACTCAGGTCAGGAACTTACGTGGAGCCTTAGGTTCAATACCTGTGCCAAGCCTTGTCATGTGTGCAATTTAAAGTTTCATCTGTCTTATCATTGATGCTACAGATTGTCAGAGTATTCTGAAATTAATGCCTCTCCCTTTCGGTTTGATCAGAAAATCCTCCTTGAACCTGAGTAACATTTCTTAACAAAAATCTATTTTCCTTCAAGAAATTTCAATAAACTGGCCTTTCCCTAGAACAAAGGTGTTTCCTTAAGAATTTTTTTGTCAGTTTCTGAGTCAAATTGGTCCTGAGCAGTTTTCTCTTCACATCTGGTTCCTTGGTGTCTTCAGTTCTAATTGTGTCATTTAGTAGTAATTTCCAACTTTGTAATTTAGTAGTATTAGATGTTATTTTTTTTTCTCCTGAAGCCTAGGATGAAGTTATTGCAAAAAAGCAACTTTCAAGTGCTGCATGGATTTTAGAGTTCTGTGCTGTATTCCCTCCTCTCTGATACTCTGTTCTGTCCATGCTCCCTAAGTGTTCTTGTTTGTATTCCTGCAGCATCTTTGTGAAATGTGAAAGTGCTGCTCTTCCCATTCAGCAAATGGAGAAATGAGATAAATAACTTCAGCAAGTACTTTTATTGTAGGTGAAATGAGCAGAGGTGATCACTGACCTCACAAGTCAGGTAACCACCTCCATATAATGATGTGTGAGCGTACCAGCACTGACTCTGGTTCATACAGGTGCAGCAGTGCTGTGCCATGCGTGTTCCCTGGCTTGAGAATCTGCAGCTCAGAGCACTCTGCATTGTTCTCTGCTGTGAGGTGAAACATGCCCTGAATGACTTGTCCAAGATCACACAGGAAGACACTGGCAGAACAGGAACATAATGTGAGATTTCTCTTAAGCAGCAAGCACACCTGCTTTAATTTTGTTTCTAGGCTACTTAAATTTTAAGTGAATAAAAATTATGTGCATATGGAAAAACTTCTTCCATATTTTTTGGAAAGTAGGTTAATTCCTTTAATGAGATAGGTTTGGAGAGGACTGATTTTGCAATAGGATTAGTTATGCTAAGGAAACTGCTTTTCACAGTTGGAAATGCAAATAAAATTTTGATAGATCAGACTTCCATCTTGATTTGCTTTACTGAAGTTAGAGTAGGAATGCTTCAATCAGTAGGACTGTATTGATCTGTCCTATTGTGTCCCAGACTGCAAGGAATGTAGGAATTTATTAATAGTCTTCTAATACATTTAAGAATGTATTAGAAGAATATTAATAAAGAATTTCATGAAAAAAAGGGTTTATTACTATTAAGAAAGAGTGCATTCTTTTTGTCAGTGTTAATGTCCTGGTTCTTGATTCCCCCCTCCCCCCTCTTTGCTGTTACTACTTTATGGTCCTATTGTGCCCAACTTACTGTGTTACATGTTACAGGTTTGCTGAAACCTGCTAATCTAGTAATTACGCTTTCACACTCACTAATTCATTTCATTTTTTGTAGGTATCATATGGAACATGCTTGATGACACAGTAACATCTGTTCATACAGAGGAGAGATTTTTGTCACTATGGATTTTGGAGGTAGGTTTGGGGTTATATGGAAGTTAAGGTGTAGTACAAAGAGTTGATTTTTTTTTTTAGCTGTCTATGGACTGAAAAGGTGCATTTTCTAAGGGAATATCTTATAAGATATATGGAAAGGGATGGCAGGTAAGTTGGCTTCACTGGGGTAGGGGTGTGGTGTGTGCCCAACTTAAATGCCTCTATGCAATTGCACACGGTGTGGGGAATAAACAAGAGGAATTAATTAGAGCCTGCACGTGCCTGCAGGGCTATGATCTTATTGTCATGACAGAGATGTGGTGGGAATGAATCCTATGACTGGAGTGTTGGAGTATAAGGATACAGGCTGTTTAGGAAGGACAGGCTCTGAGTGGAAGGTGTCCCTGCCATGGTGATGGGTTGGAACTAGGTGATCTCTAAGGTCCTTGCCAACTCAAACCATTCTATGATAAGGAATATGCTGCAAGGATCGAGGCTCACACTCTGGGAGTATAATGGACTTTGCAGAGGCTTGAGAGACGTTACTTTCCACCCAAGTTGATCACTTTATACTGTTTGAGTTGGAAATTAATTGGACCGTTAACAAGTCTGTGCCTCTAACCATGGCGTTGATCTTTTCACTCTCTCCAACTGGAGGTAGTGATGAACCTAAGTTTCAGCTCCAAAGCACCTTGACGTGTGAGTATTTGAAAGCTACTTCAAGCTTACAAAGAGGCTGTGTTTGGGAAAACTTTGTGCCCTATTTGACAATTTGTCTGTGTCTCCGCAGTGATTATTTAGCTTTTTTTTTTTTTTTTCCGGGAAAATTTACCGTGGTGGTGGGCATGAGACCGAAATGGGATGAGTGACATCTAGCGGTCAGGAATGAAAATATGCAGGATCACATGATTTTTCCACAGGACCATGAAAAGTAAACCAATTCCTAAAAAATGGCCTGAGATTAACTTAGAATGTACAAAACTTGAAATTTAGAGATCAGTTCCCATCACTGCAACTTCTGTCAGCCAGGTTGACACTGTTCACTGTTCACTTCCACTGGGAGGATTCTAGTCCAGGACTGGATTTCCAATATCCAGACCGGCTCTCTGGTGTCTCAGGGCAACCTTGTTGAATGGATTCCATCTAAGGGTACAGAGTGGGTTACACCTGTATGATGCTTGGTGGAGGAAATGGGTGGCTTTAATAGGTTCTTTCCTGTTTTAATTTCCAATGACTCTTTTTCTAAGTTGCTTAGCGTAACTAATCTTGCTATCAAGTAAATACTTAGGGACAAATTCCAGCTGTCCAGTTGCCGTTGACGCAGGAGCTAGATAAAATCTCTATCACTCTATGGCAGTGCTTGGTTTCTTGTGTTGTACAACACTGCGATTTCTGGTTAAATTTGGAATGCTGAGAAATGAGCTAATGTGTGGTCATATTTTTTTAGATTTTGGTGATGAAAAATGGTGTGCCTTCCTACTGGCCTGGAAGGCTTCAGAGAAAATGGAAACAGACATGTCCTCAAACCTTAGAAAGGAGTGGGCTCTACTGAAATTAGATCAATCTTTCTTGTCTGGCTTCCTGGGAAGTCACAGACATACTCAGAAATCCCCTTGCTGACCCGTTATGTGAAGTTGGATAAGTTGTTTGATCAGGTTTAGAATAGTGACCACTGCAGTTGAGCCAGTAATTAAAGTAATCTGGCAAATTCTGTGCTCCAGAAGGCTTTGGGATGGATAGTATATATGTGATTATGAAAAATTTTGGGGAAAGAGGTGACTAGGACGAGCAGTAGATATGCCAATCTGTCCAGTCTCGTGATTCTTTGACAGGGCCTTGCATACATCCAGGTGATTCTGCCCAGCTCACTTCCTTTCTGTTCTTCAGGGGTGCAGAAATGGAGAGGGGAAGATAACAGGATATGTGGCACATATGGTCTGTGTTAATAACATGTCTGTCACAGCTGTGGGATCTGCAAAGAAAAGGAAGGAAGCAGGTGAAATCTGTTGTGCTCAGAGGAGGCCAACATGTGTTTCAGTGCTCGCAAATGACAGATTTTTCCTTTAAAATTCTGTGTTCTAATACTGTGAGAAAGAGACAGGCATGTCCTTGTTAAATACCTCCTTTATGAAGCCATAAGTTGAGCTTGTTAGGTTGCAAGTTTTGTGGAGAAGTTCATACTTTAACAGGGAAAAGCCTGGGGTCATCATAGAGTTCCTCCAGAGTAGGGGACTGTTACAGACAGGAGCTGAGTGTAGGGGACAACAGCGAGGAAACTTCCCCAAAAACTTCAGTAGTTACAGCTACTGGAGTATGACAGAAACAATTCTGAATTTAGCTTCAATGCTCTAAAGGGCAGAAGAAGTTCTTCAATATGTATACCTATTGCATTATAACTTCTGCACATGTTTTTAAAGTATATGTGGTCTGGCAGCAATTGTAGGTGAAGACATGCCAGCTGCCTCTCCTGCAATGAGTTCATCCTCTTGGGCTTATTGTGTCATTGACTTTCTCCTGCTGTGGCTTCCTGCATGAAAGTGTAAGAAATACCTTATTGTGTCAAATCTATGGCCCACCTAGACTAGTATTTCCTTTCACCTTGGGAGGTAACATCAAGTGATGCTGTACGGAGCTAGGATGATCCTTGGCCATTTGTGTTGTACATCCCCCTCATTCTGCCCGAGAATCCAAAGTCACGGGATTAAGATCTTTGGGAGGTACACTTGTGGCCATTCCTGTACCTGTTTTGGAACAGCTGTCCATAAATAAGTTCTCTTTTTATAGCCTGCAATTTTTGTGTAGCCTCCTGATATTATTGGTCTCCCCAGTCTCACATCACCAGAATTTCACTACAGCTGTGTTTGTAAAATAAAATTATTGCTTTTGTTTGTTTAAAATCTGTCTTTCACAGAGTTTGAATGACAGCCCATAGTTCTAGTATTGCAAGGTTTGGTGAGTAACAGTCCTGCTCTCATGTTCTTGATTGCCTTCATGATTTCGTAATTCTCAATTGTATCCCTCGCAGCCTGCATGTCTCCAAATTAAAGAAAGAAATCTCCTCATAATGCAGCTGCTCCATCCCCTAAATTCCTATTGTACAATTCTTGTGCTTGCATGAAACACAAGTGCTTAGATGCAGATACAAGTCAGTCTCCCAGTAGCTACATTTCCCAGCTGTCTGCCACAAGGCAGAGTTGGCTGCCCTGTTGAAACAGTCAGAGTGTTCACAGCATAACTTTTTTTGAGCACCTTCTATCTGACCTTTTTTAAAGCTGTAGCAAGCAAATTCCAAGAACGCTTGTGGGATGAACTGCAGCAGCTTTCACTATTTGTGGGTGGATACTGGCCAATTCGCAGCCATCCCTATGGATGTCTAGCTTTTTCTTGGCCTGAAACCAGCGGTTAAAAAGGGCCAGATCCTCACTAGTTGCTTGTGGAGTTTCTGGTCATTTGGGTTACAGTGCTGGCCAGACACCCATTTGTACTTTTTGTGGTGGTTCCTGCCTTTCTCAGTGCTGAACAAGTAAAGTCATTTTTACTTCTTTGTAGTTAGTACACTTGCTGTACTAACTATCCTGTATGTGACAGGATAGCCATGCTGAGAATGTGGTCAGCTGCAGGAGAGATACAGGTAGCAGCCAGACTTGGAAGCACTTACACTGATTTTGGCTGGGACACTGATGCACTCTATCTTGAGAAGTGGATCTTTAGAGGAAGTTGATGCTGCAGGCAGAATCTATTAGCTCACTGGTCTCTAAAAAGGGTGGAAGTTACATTCCAGTGATGTGGTTATGATAAAACTGGTTCTTATATGTTATCATTCTTGATTTCTGCAGCTTATTATATATTAATTTGTCTTGGTTTATTAAAAAGAAATAGTTTTTAATAAATCAATTTTAATAAATGGATGAGTTATTTCTTTTATGGGTGACTGAGTAGCTCTTTCTGGGACCCATGTTGAACAAAGGTCCTTTTCTCGATTTTAGGTCCTGTAACTGATTTGACTGGATAGTGAAGAGAAGGCTGAAATGTTTAATTTTATTATATTGTTAGGAATTAAAAGGTGTAAGCAAAGATACCTAAAACTAACGCTTGGCCTAACTAAACATGTATGACTAATCTGGTAAGCAGAAGAATGCAAATGGAAATTTACTGTGTTTTTTTCTCTTTTAGAAAAGTAAAGATTTAAGGAATGGAATGAGAGCTAGTGTTCCTTTTAGATATTAATAAAAATCACTGAATGTGTCCACCTACTCTCCTCTTACTGTTGATTTTGCCATAATTGTGTGGAAATAGTGTGAACTACAACATTTTGCATTGCAGTCACCCTAATTGTATAAGTCATGGGGCACATTTCCCCTATCACATTCTATAAACACAGTGCTATGAAACCTGCAGCACCTGGATACATTCTGTATTGGAGTGTCCTTCTGTCTCCTCCTTGTCACTGCCAAGAATGTAACCTTGTTCAGCCTTTGCACCAAATGGTATCCTGGAAGCTTCATAGGTCAAACTAAGAAATTACTACATACCAGAATAAACTCTCACAGACAGAGTGAAAAATAAACACATACACAGTTTGTTTACTCCTGATCTCACATCTCTTTTTCTCAAAACACTTTCTACCTCTTAGGAACTAAAACTGTCACCACCAACTGTAGACTCAGCATAGTTACTGTTTTCATAGTGAAAGATAATCTCCCTTACCACAAATTCTTGCTGTTTCACACTATCTCTTTTCCTGAACAGAAACAGACCAGCTGCTTTTTCTCTTGGATGCTTTACCAATGTCTATCTAAGTCAATGCAAAGTTCTTGTACTCAGCTGTACTCAGAAAAGATTTCTGTCTTTGCAAGCTTTTTTTTTTTTTAATTATTGTGTTTTATCTAATAAAAACTACTCCACTGGTTTACAAACTCAGAATAATTTGCAGCTACAGCAATGCTAATGCTGTAAGGAAAAAAAGTGACTCAGGGCAATTGCTCCCTCTGCTGTGTAATCCTCCTGCCAGAAGCTCTGCGCTTGCAATAGTCATTCAGCTTTGTATTCCCTGTGACACAGTTATGTTGCTGGGTGTTGATGCTTTGTGAATAGTAGAAATTTTGGGAAACCCTCAATCCCTGGCCTTTTGACACCAGAACACTAATTTTTTAGTCACACCAGTGAAAAAAATCACATTTTAATATTTATAAATATAAGCATAAATTTTTGTAGCAATAAAATAACTTTAAATATTTTGAATTCCACAGGGTATAATATTTATGCATTTTTTTAAATACAACATTTCTAGGGTTTTGGTTTTATGAAGCAGCACTACACAAGGAAATTTTTGTTTTAAATGAAAATGGAAGCAACCAGTACTTTCAGCAGATTTTCATGTACAGTAAATACACTGCTCCTTGAGAACCCTCCATATACCATAGATAGTGTTAATAAACTTCCTCACTTGTATCTGTGTAGCATAGACAGAGCTAATAGGCTAATAATTCCTTAGTGGTTTTGAGTTTGTGGGTTTTATTAGCTTTTATGGGTTTTATTTTGTTATCTTCTGTGAAAACTTGGTTTTTAAAGGATAGACAAGTGTCTCAATATTGTTAATGTGATTCCTCTGTTAGACAAGACATTCTGAAAGGGAAACAACATTTCCTGGAATGTCATGCAGCAATCACCTGATCTTTTGAAACCTGTTTTCCAGGCAGATACCCTAGGAAGAATGCTCTCAACTCTTGCAAGTTCCTTGCCCTGGTATTTGTGAACTGCACTGTCCTAGAGCAGTGCAGCTTCAGCATGCTGTGGTTCTGTGTATGACCCAATGCATTCCACCTACAAAGAGCCTCAAAAGTCTGAAACAAAGATTCTCATGGGCCCACTTCTCAAGTTTGTCCAGGTCCCTCTGGATGGTATCCCAACCCTCAGGCTTGTAACCTGCACCACTCAGCTTGGTGTCATCTGCAAATTTTCTGAGGCTGCACTTGATCTTGTTGTCTATGTCATTGATGAAGATATGAAACAATACTGGTGCCAATACACACCCTTGAGGGACACCACTTGTCACTGATCTCCCTCTGGACATTGACCCATTGACCACCACCTTCCAACCAATTCCTCATCTGCCAAACAGTCCATCCATCAAATCCATATCTCTCCAATTTATAGAGAAGGATGTTGTGGGGGACCGTGTCAAAGGCCTTATGTGGGAGTTGACATCCTTTATGTAGGGTGGAAAAACTCCTGTCAGAAATGGACCAGTAAAGAGAATGAAGAGAACAGCCTAAATGCTGTAAAATCAGAAGTTTTTAATGTTGTTTAAACATGTTTCAAAATGGCTTTTTTGTAGTTTTTGCAAAGTCACAACTTCTTCTTCCCAAAAACCCCTTCGAAAACTGTTATCTCTACTTAAGAATATGTTGGGAAGATATCTGGAAGTCTTCTTATTAGCCTTTATTAACCCTTTCCTATTGGATGTTAACCCTTACTTGTTATTGGTGGATTCTTTAAACTTTCAGGGATTTTTATTGGTGTTTTTCTGATCTCCCTAAAGCCTATATATGACCCCTACCCACAATAAATTTCTCTCTTGCTCGCCTCTCTCCTCTGGTCTGTGTGGGTCCGTGCTGGGCTCCCTGGGGCCAGGCGGAAGGGGGGCGGGGGGGAGCATTCACCCACCAGGTAATGAGCTGATCACTCAAACCTGTGGTGCTCCTTTATTTCAAACCACCGCTGCAGCCTTACAGATATCCAGGTGACATCCATAGCTCTTTCCTTGTCCATTAATGTAGTCCCTTCATCATAGAAGGCCACTGCTTGTTGACAGATTTCCAGGTTCCACTGCAGGTTGGGAACTCCTCACAGGTGTATGAGCACAGCAAATTTTTGTGGGATCTGAAATAAGAGAGGATATTGCTGCTCTTATTTGGTTTCTTTTAAATATGTCAATGGAGCTTCAATCTTTGAAGTTAATGCCTTTAAAGTCATAGTGTAATACAACCTCACCGAAATATCTTCTTCCACAAGCCATAGCTGGTTACTTTGAAAGGTAGAGCAGGCTCCTGTCATATGCACAGGGTGTAGAACTACCTTGTTCTTATGCCTTTGTCTACGTGTCTATCATTGGTCTCTGTTTACAGCAGCACAGACTTCAAGATGAGTTTTTTACATGCCTCTATTCAGGCTAACTGTTCCAGAATTGAGTCAGTTCTGGGACTGCACGTTCAGTGACTATTAGGTAGTGTAGGAGACAAGTTTTCAGGCTAGACTGGCCTTTGGTCTGGCCCAGTACAGTTCTCGTATCTTTCATGTCTGTTCTCTTTGTTGGGTGAATTTTGCAGAATACCTTGTAGGTCAGCCAAAGATATAGCCAAAGAAGAGAAATGTTTCACTTGAAGACCCATCTCAAAGAACCTTTTCTTTGTAGTCACCAGACATTGGTCATTTTATTTCTGCTAACATGGCTGTAGTCTTACCATCTGGCTTTTCAAGGCATGAGAAGTTTACCCAAGTAAAGATCCACCGTCTGGTTTTGTTCACCTCCCACTTTGCATTGCTGGAGTTTTTACATTCTGTGGACTGAACAATAAACAAATACTGAATTGAGTCCATTGATAATAAAAAAAGCTTACAAAGACAGGTGCTGAGGGTATGTGCACTTGAATATGTGGTTAGCAAAAAGACCTATAATATCAGCCCAAGGAGACACTTAGTTTGTAGGTGGTTTGTTTTCTCTGCAATTTTGTTTAGTGCCGTGTTTGCTGGAAATGTGAAAAGTGAAAATGAAGAAAAATTTAATGATCAATAAGTGAAAATATTAACCCATGTCCCTGGAGAATGTTGTTTTCTTTCAGATTTACAGTGGTAAAATAATGTCTCAAAGTAGCTGAAGGGCTATTTCTACCCAATTTACAAACTACGGTCTGATATAAAGATTCCTTTGTTGTTGTATCTGCTTCTTTCTGTTTCTAAATAACCTTCAAGAATGTACTAAGTCCAGAATTGACATTAATTTAGCCAGATGTCAACATTATGTAGATATTTCATGTTCTGGTACTTTGGGAGTACAAGGTTGTTATGGCTTAAGAAGTTGAATCTGGGACACTGCTGAGTGCTTCAAAATGCACATCAAAATATATCACAGAATCACAGAATATGCGGAGTTGGAAGAGAACCACAAGGATCATCAAGCCCAACTCCTGGCCCTGCACAGAACCATCCCCAGGACTCACAACAAGTGCCTGAGAGTATCATCCAAACGCTTCTTGAACTCTGTCAGGCTTGGTGCTGTGACCACTTCCCTGGGGAGCCTGTTCCAGTGCCCAACCCACCCTCTGGGTGAAGAACCTTTTTTCTAATATCTAAACTAAACCTCCCCTGACGCAGCTCCCAGCCATTCCCTTGGGTTCTGTCACTGCTCACCACATAGGGAGGTGTCAGACAGAGTACACAAATACGTGGAACAACACATTGATTAAACTCATGTTGAAATAGTGTATTCCAGTGCTTACCCACTGTCACACTAAACTTTTCTTGTGTTTAAATGGAGCTTCCTGTTTTTCACTGTGTGCCCATTGTCTCCTGTCCTATTGCTGGATACAACTGAAAAGAATATGGTTCTGTCTTCTTTCGTTTTTCCCAACAGGTATTTATCCACATTAAGAAGGTTCCCCTTGCACCTTCTTTTCTCCAGGGTAACAATTCTACCTCTCATCCTCTCCTTGTATGATAGATGCTTCTAACCCTGAATCATCTTCGAGGCCCTTGTACTGAGCTTGTTCATGTCTCTTGTGCTGGAAAGCTCAGTCCTGGACACAGCATTCTGGGTAGGATCTCACCAGTGCTGAGCAGAATGAAAGGATCACCTTCCTCAACCTGCTTGGCAATGCTGTCCCTCATCCAATCCTGGAGGCTATTTGCCTTCTTTGCCACAAGGGTACATTGCTGGCTCATGTTCAATCGGTATCCCTAGATCTATTTATTCAGAGCAGCTTTCCAGCTAGTCAAACCCAGTCTATACTGATGTGTGGTGTTACTCCAACCTCGATGCAGGATTTGGCATTTCATTCTGTTAATTTTCTCGAGGTAGCTGTTGATCAGGGTCCTTCTGATGGCAGCACAAGCACCTGGTGTGTCAACCAAACCTCCCAGTTCTCAGCAAAATTGCGGAGGGTGCACTCTGTCCCAATGTCCAGAGCATTAATGAAGGCGTAAAATATTACTGGCCCCAGTATCAACCCCAGGTGTACACCATTAGTGACAGGCCTCCAGGAAAAATATTAGCAAATGCATCCTGATTCTGCCACCAAGATCAACCAACTTATCTTTGTGTATCAGTCTCTTCTCTGCAAAATGAGGATAAGGATATTGGGCAGATTTTGTAAGGTGGTTTGAGAGCTGTAACCGTAAGTGCAGGCTAACACAGCAGTATGCTCCTTTGAGGGTGAGTGCTCACCATGATGCAGGACTAACAAGTTGCTGACTAAATGATAGTGGGCTATAGAAGCATGTGACAGTCACGAACAATGACATTTGTGATTTTGCAAAAATTCATGTGATTTATTCTGTTTCCTTTGGTTTTTTTTTTTCCCCCATGGGATAAAATCAGGCAATTGCTTTTTCCAGTGCTGAGGTATAAACTACAAAGCTGATTCTGATGAAAAAATAGCCTATGATCTCTTGATAATTGATCAAAGCAGGTGATTTTGAACTTGTTTTTAATCTATTATTTAGACAATATGCTAATAAAACCCACACTTGATTGAACTTACATTTGTTTTACCTTTATAGTTCTTAGTGGTTTTCCTAAAAAAAATTAATATTCACCATAAACATATTCATATTCAACATATTCATATAAACATATTCATATTCACAATTCATATTCACCATAATCAATTTGTAGCTTTGACTCTGATTTTCATAGATCTGTTGACATTACTTCTCTCCTTCAGCCACTGCACACAGCAGTACAGTTCACATGGTACCACCTAATAGCTCTGATTTTTCCCATAAATGTCAGATCTCCTGTGTGTGTATTGTACAGGCCTCTTCTGTTTGAGTTTGAATGAATTCTGTAGGTATTTCTGAATGTGGGGGTATAAATGGACACCAGAATATGCGTCCAATGTGTTTTACTGTTGAAGAGTAAGTCAAAGAGGGGAAAAGAGTGTGCTAAGACATCAGGGGTTCAGAAAGTATTTCTGCTCTCTGCAAAAAGGAACTACAGGTTGATTACCAGCTGAAACAAGGGACCGCTGGAAACACTTTCTGAACCCCTGCTAGAAGCCCTTGTATCAGTAGGATCTTCTGCTTCTAGTGTAATGTCTGGAGTTGGCCTCCAAGCTGTTGTTCCAGTCCAGGAACTCTGCGTTAGTGTGTTGGTGTGAGCTGTGTGAAGGGGATGTATTGCACGTAGTTATCTGTTGTTGATGTTAACAGCTTGATTATATTATTAATAACTTTAATAAGTTATAATTTTTTAAAAAGTGTTCTTGTAAATATGGGTTATGATTTCCATCTTCTTCTGACTTGATATTTTTAATGTGTGCACTGAGTAAACCAGGCACAGGTAATCCATTTGCACAGGTAACTTTGTGTAATGATTCCTCAATGATTCCTAGCAGGTAATGAGGCCAGAACAAGCCCGGAGGGCCAGTCAGGGTACTTCAGCTGGCACATATAGGGTCTGTATGTCATAGATGGGGCCTTCCTGTAATTCTGTTTGTATTCATTAATAAAATTAATTGTACAGGCTTACCTAGACTGGTCAGGTTATTTCAATGGGTGCCACGTTTCTTAGATACTCAGATGTGAGGTTTGGTTGCGTTTTTTTTTTTTCATTTGGTAAATTGGATGTTGGAGAGAAATTATAATTTGCTAAAAATTTGCAATAAAGCATTAAAATTGTATTAAAGTACCTGAAATGTGTTAGGCACATCTACTAACTTTTAAAAAAAATAATATTAAAATGCAGGCATTTTGTTAGTATTTGGATATTTCATTATTGGATATCTAAACCGTGAAGACCAGAAGCAAGAATGACATGCTGGAGGACAGAAAGTTTTATATGAAAGGAGGAAGGATATCAACAGGTGAAAATAGTGTTGGAATATATATTGAAATAGACTGGAAAAGCGAGGCCTAAGTTTGCCACATTTTGGAAGTGGTAGATATCCTTCTCTGCTCTCTGGCTTTTAGATGTGACTGGAAATGGGAATATTAGTTTCATTTGTTCTCAGTTCCCAGGTGAGTTTCAATTGTCACTGAGTTAATGCATCTGAAGAAAATCGTCTCTTTTCACTTTCTAGCTAGCAATAGAGAAACTAATTAAGGCATAATTTTTTGTACAACAAAAGCTGAAAATACTGGAACAATGAAAATACAAGTTTTTGTTCTGTGGTGAAGGCTGGAAATATGCTTGTCGTGAATAATGATGTTTTATAGAAATGAAAGACTACTATGTAAATTTGTATTTGTCAGAGTTGCAAAATGGAGACTAAGTACCAACTATGCTGCCAGTGTTATGCAGACCTTTGATTGTAAAAGGCTGAGTTCTGTAGAGCACACCAGTGCACAAGAGACAGGCTGGTTGGAGAAAAAACTCAAGACTTTTGTTCCCTACAAAGGCAGTTCATTCAAAGAGGTGTTCAGCCTGCTGGGAATATCTATTTCAACCTAGATATGCTTTTATTGTGTGCCTCACACAGGGCATAGTTTTAGCAGTCCCCTGAAAATTTTAAATCTGCATGAAACATGGCACAAGCTTGCAATGACAGTAGGATGGCTTTCAGGAGATCATAGAGCACCTTTTAATATTCAAGTGCTGTGACTGTGTATCCATCAAAAAAAAAAAAAAAAAAAAAAAATCTGTGGTGAAATCATTAGCCGTAAATTTTAATGGAAAAAGAAAAACCCGTTAGTTCTCCAGACCCTTACAGCAAGATTTCAATTGACTTTGAGGCAAGGATTTTGCTCAGTAATAAAACTAGTAACTGATTCAGTTGTTATAGTTATTACTTGTTTATGTTTTGCTGAAAGGTGATCTAACAAAGCGGAACATGTCACTCTACAGTTCTCAGCATGATCCTTAAAAAGAGCCATTTATGGGTAACCTTAAAATTTCACAGAAAAAAATATTCTATTTTATTAGCTGAATACTTAATTTTCCTTTTACTATTACCAGCATAAATGCAAACATCTTACAATATTGGAATTATTCATGATGTGCAAAGCTGTACAAAAGAGAGGAAAAGCTGATTTTCCTATTAGATGTTTCTTGTTTATTCACTTCACCCTCATGTGAATTAATCTAACACTAGGCACCAAAGCATCAAATGTGATAATAACTAGTGGGGGATGTCATTTTCCTCATATTGCTCACCTATTGTAATTTTAAATGAAAAAACCTAATAGAATCGAGCTCATGAGACAACCCTTCACTGACAAAAAGTCAGTGTTAATTCAGGATCTTCCCCCCGATTGATCAAATCACTGTAGGAATCTGAGCAGGGATAAAACTTGCTGCAGATCTCACAGTGATGAAATGCTTCCCCTAGGTGAATAATTCCGGTGTTCACAGCTCAAAGACACGTGTGGCAGATCTGTGAGAAAAAACAAGGTGTCTAAGAACACCAGGTTAACCCCCTAAAGGGAGCTTTAGAACAATGATGGGTTGCATTGTCTTCTGTGATGGCCACAGCTAGTCCTTCTCCTGGTCATTTTGTTACACACTTCCTCCTTGAATAAAAATTATAAAGTGCATAAATATTAAAGAAAAAGTGTTAGATGTTTCTTTTTTTTAACCTAATTTAAAATCTTTATAACCTATTTGAGGTATAAAGGTCTAAAATACTGTACTCATTAGAAGTAGAAAAGCCATGCTTTTCCAACATCTGTAACTGAATTCAAACTCCTCATCTTTCAGGCTTGCAGTTTGAGTGTGCTATTCCGAGAAATACACGATTAGCACAAGAAGAAGAGAACTGTTGACACCAAAATCACAGATTTGCCCTCTCCCCTTTGTTCCAGACCAAGCATCATCCCTAGAGAAATAATTTCTCCTTCACGTTGCTGTACAAATCAAATCCATACACAAAGAATTCTTTCCTAATGCTCTTACCCTATCAGCTTTTCATTCTTGTTTGTGGTCCTCAAGACAAATATCAGTGTTGTGCATGTCCTTGTGAATCAAAAGACCTTCAGCTCTGAGGGGTTTAACCTGTTTTACTTAAGGGAGGCATTACTGCAATTATATCTCAGGTTTCTTCCCTATTTTTCCCACATGATTGTGCTTTGAGACTGAAGACAACTCCATGATGTGCTATGGAGGGTGGGAATTTGGTGACTAATGACTTTTAATTTCTTCTGCTGTTGTGTGGGTCTGTAAAAAGAGAAAATCTTAGCAGAGCATGCTGGTCAGTAGCAAGGTGAGGTTTGGATAGGGTGATAGGGCCCTTCCAAGTCTTGTCGTACCTGTCTGTCTGAGTTAAATGACACCTAACCTTGGTCAGGCCTGGAAGGACACTTTTCGTTCAAAAAAAGAAAAAAAATGTACACGGTGATAAGACCATTTCCTTTCTCACAGCGTCTCCTTTAATGTCAGGCCTGAAATATGAAGTCATTAGGGGATATTAAAACAGTGCTGACAAACTAATTAACAAAAGACATTACGCCGGATGGGCTCAATTTATCCTTTTTAATGGTTCTTATAAATGGGTGCCGCCAATTAAAATTAATAAAGATTTACCAGCGATTGCCCAGCATACACTGTTAAAGAGCTCCACTGAAGGTCGCCTTAAAGTCAGCCTTGTCAAAGCTGCAAGTTCAGCTCCCAGTACCAAGCCATGGCGAGTTATTCTCAGTTCTGTTTTCCCAGGCACTTGCTCTTTCTTTGTATTTGGCTGAAGTTGATACACTTCTGTCGCTGTCTCTCTAAATCCTCATCCATCTGCCCGTTGACTCTATTAAAAAGTATCCCACCATGCACTATTAGATTTGTCACACTTTCACAAAGGAGAATCTCAACAGTCAGTATAATGAGAACTTTGTTCTTTCCAAATCTGTCTGTTATGAAGAAATCCTTGACAAACAGCTTTCATTTTAAACCACTCTTTATTTTCTGGCTGTCAAATTAAGGTACAACAGTGTCCCTGCTTAGGGGCAGAGTACAGATGATCAAGAACGCCCTGTGTGGTTGTAGCTTTGTTCAGCTAGACCAGACTGAATCCTGCAAGGCCATGCTCTTATGGCTTCCAGCATTTCACCATATGTAGGTGATTCGGCCTTAAAAATGTGAATTAGGAATGCATCAAGGGAGAAATCTGCTAGTACTCCAGTTCCTAAAAATTGGTGACAAATAGTAACTTCTTTGCAATCTGTCCATTGACGGGAAAACAGCTAGGTAGACTAGCCCTGCAGCCATAAGCAGAACCTAACCTCAGCTCATCTCTGAGGTTCTGCCCTCCATTTCCATTTCTTAAGGCAGTGGGGCAGGTAAACTGGCTGAATACCATTCTTTGTTTTACCCATACTTCCCTTGATAGAAATGTTGTCAGAAAGACTGCTGTAAGTGGCTAGATGGAAATGCAGCTGTAGCTTTTGCTGAGCTGTGTTGGCAGGTCTGTGCTGATCTCTGTGTCATGGGAATGTATTGGCTGCAATGGGCAGGAGACAGACTGTGGTAGAAGGTGGAAATGACTGCTTAAGAACTGAACTTTCACTTTGTGAGAGTATAGAGCGTTCTTGCCTGCTCTAGAATGTGCATTGTTTTTCTATTGCTATGAGAACATGATTTGAATGATTTGGCACAATCTTTTTGTGTTTGTGCTATTAAGGATTCCTTAGAAGGCAGAACTAAGGGACAGCTGCTGTCTGCAGCACATTTGCATTCTCATGCACAGCTTTCTGCACATCCCCCATGTGAGATGGCAAGACATGCTAATATTTCTGGAGAGTAGCAAACAGTTCCAGATTGTTTACTCTTAAGTGCCTGGTAAGTGACTGCTGTATGCTGGAAAGAGGAGACCAGAAATGGTATCCTCTGTTCTGTTCTTTGTAAGAATACTGGTGAAGTGCAGTAAATTAACAGTTTAAATAAAGGAAGGAAACCCGTGGGAGCAATGGAAAAAGCAGTGTTACATGAGCTAGAGAAACAGCTCAAGTGATTTTGTAGGAAACCACCCCAGCTTGCCATAGCTTAGGCAACGTGACCCTGATGAGTCAGCTGATGAAAGTTCTGGGAAATGAGAAGGATTCTGAAGATCTCAGATCACTGAGAACTTCAAGAGAGGTGAAGTTACATGCTGTTGTATAGCTGTAACTATCTCACTGGAGCTAGTTTCTTACTTTCTTCACTTTTGCCACCTCATTCCCCCATTTTGAGTCTGCTAAGCACATACTGGAAATCTATGTAGTATATTCCAGCAGTGAACATGTCCTCCTCGTGAAGCTTAAAGGACATAATAACAGAGAAAAGATTCTTGAATTTTCTGGGGAGGAGGTAGGGAGCGGGTAGGAAGGAAAGGAAGGAGAAAGAGGAGAAATAAAATTGAAGAGGAATGGAGAGAAAATTAAATTGAAACATTGTTAGTGAGTAGCATCTTCCAAATTGCTCTTAACCCTTGTGTGAAATTTTAGTAACTCCTCTAGACAAACACTGATAATTTTTTTCCTCACTTACAATTGCTATTCTTTGGCAGAAAGGTACATTATTATTTCCATTTAGAAGTATTACACATTAGGACTAGGGGTCAAACTTTGGATTTTGGAAGCAAATTTTCCACTCTATTGAAACAAATCAACTGCAAGATTGTAGGGTTAGAAATGTGAGTCCATTCAAGGTTTTTCAGAAATGTGGTTTCAACCTGTCTGAATTTCTATATTTATTTCTCTTATATATGCTGTGTGAAAAGACAACAGACATAGGTCTGGAACACAGACAAGGTACCTTGTTATGGCAGTTGATGGTAAACTGTGAAGTCATTATTCTGAGTGGAGAAGGGCTAAATCTGTTACCAGGCTTCCTGTAGAGTGAAGCTCTCATCTATGGCTACATCTGATAGTTTCAAAATATATCTCATTACAGAGCCCTCAGAGTTCCTCTTGAGCTGTCTGAATACCTAAAAGCCCCAGTAGCAGCAACATCTATAGGATCAGTTGCCCAAAGCAAATTCTCTGTTGGCTTGTCTAGTAAGTCCATATTTAAGTTGATGACAAGAAGGTATTTGCGCACCCCTTCAGCATAGATTTTAGTAGCGTGCAGACTGTATCCTTCCTATTCCACTTGCTTAAAGTCTCCTTTTCTGTAGTGTTGAAAATATCCTTGAAGTAAATATTTTGTTGAATTCTGTTACTACCCCATGTCCAATTACACTTAGTGTCACAGGACAATAAACTGTTTACTGTCTCATAGTAAAATTTTGGCACAGATATTTATGACAGAGGTCTTAATTTTGTAAATCTCCCTAAATGTCTTCTCCTGTGCCATGTTAAAATAACCACAATCCTTTAGGCTTGTGATGGCTAATAATGGTGCTTAGAACAAAGATTATCTTCAGATAATTAATTTTTCCTCTTAATTTTCTCTCCTCTATTTCTGATGTGTATGTAAGCAAGAGACACTCTGTAGCGTCCCTCTAAGCTGTTCCATGTTTGGTATTCAGTTTTCATGTGATTCTGGAGAAGGGAAAATGCAGAAAGAAAGTGCATCTTCTAATTTAAGAAATATTCAGCTAATGGCAAGTTACATGTATTTTGCATGTTGAGACTTCTCTTACCTGATCCCCTAACTGCCTTTTAGTGGAGGATCCATCTATTTGGGACTTTTTTTTTCTAGCTTTGTACTATTCAATCTTCTTCAATTCCCAGTTGCTGTGGAGGTTTCCTTGAGCTATATTCCCACTAAAAAACAAGGTAAATGGGCAGGAAAAAACAAACAACAGGTAAGGACCAAAAGTGAAAAGCAGCAGAGCACTGGGATTTCAAAAAGTCTAAATAACAGCAAAGAAAATAGCATGTGAGAGATTTCACTTTGTTACCAAGGTTTGTTCCCAAAAACAGTGGCTATTCTCGAGCTTTCTTGGCTTCAGCTCCTACAGTGTGCAGAGCTGAGGGGACATCATGATTAACAGTGGAAGTTCTCTCAGTACTTCTTTGGATCTTTGCATATCCATGGACCATATCACCTAAACCCCTTGGTATCCTGGAATCTTCTCATTCAATTAACTTACAAAAATTCCTACTCTTCAGAAACGGCCGTGTATAAGCTGCAGTCTTCTCTGGCTTGAAAGTGGCACCACTGAAGTTTCTCTGTGTACATTTGGGTGTGAGCGCTCATCTTTCCATATGTAGTGACTCCCAATCAGACTTACTCAGGATATGTTAAAGGGGAATACTCAGGCATATGTGTTGCAACCTGGTTCCAGGTTGCAGTTTTGCAGTTTTCTCAAACAACCCTGCACTGAGGGATCATCGGCTTTTTCCTGCGCTCGTGATGTACAGTACATTAATCGTGCCCTCCCTAATTCCTGCTTCAAGATAAATCTCTTGCGCTCTCATTATTTGGCTAATTGCTGTGGATTATATGGCAGTCAGTTGCTCTTTGGCAGGGAAAGATTAATGGAGGACATTTCCTTTGTTTTGATTTCATTTGCTAATTGCTGTATGGAGAGGTGGCTATGTTAATTCATCCTCTCTCCCTGTTAGATAGCAGGGTTTTGTTTAGCATGTGCTGGGAGAGGAGTAGGTTGACAGGAATCCTAAATGTTTCTTTGTCTTGCTCTGTGGATTTGGCAGGGGCAGGTTTTCAGGCAGTAGGCTGGTTTTAGCAGTTCAGAGACTGAGTGCTCATATTCTTACGTGCTTTTTGTATGTTTCCAGGCATAGGATGAGCTAATTATAGGTGCATGAAATGAGAAATAAAAATTTTTCTGCAGTTTTTCTGAGGGCTGAACTGACCATTTGTTGGTCTCTTTGTACTTCTATCAGGCTCATGACAGAAAGTAAGAACCCCACTGAAAAGCCCATGCCTTTTAATTGAGCGTGTATGCCACCATTCTGGCCCCTGGCAAGAAGTCAGAGCCTGTGAGCAGCTAAGCATCCAGGAACTGAGTGTTGTTACTAGCTCTGGTTTTACTGGGTAATTTAAAAAATAACTGTCACCAAATTGCAGTTCTCTCAGCTTTAGGTAGATACAGGAATCTGAGGGAAATGGACAGATAATTGAGCTATTCACACTCGTTAGCCAGAAAGGAGTCCAAGCCAGTCACTGGTGACTGAAAATTACTGCCATCTGTTGCCTGTTCTCTGGCTTTTGCAAAGTGTCTGGATGTTCCTCTTTCCTGCTGAGACAGATGTTTCCCACTGCACATCTGCAGTCTGGGATTTGTACTAATTGCCCTTTTCCATTGACACATTCATCCACAGCCATGAAAAAATCCACCCTCACCGCAGCAGAGGCCTCAGAACAGAGGAGTAACATCTGAAAGGCATAGTAGCGAGGAATCTGCCCAATGCCTTCTATAATTTAATTGTTCTGTGAATAAATGAGACACCTCAGTCTCCAGAGTTATCAGCTTGACAGTTTTTTACTAGAACAAAGTTCTTTTGATTCAGTGGCTGCAGCGATTAATTTAAGGATCCAGAAATAAAGTCTTTATTATAAAAGACTGCCAGTCTTTCTCCCAAGAAGGCTGTCAGCCTATCCTCTTAGTCTGGGGAAGATGAAGAATCTGGCCATCTTTATGTCTAGTTTCTTCCAAGATCTTTAAATAGAGCGCAATAAAATCAACCATGGATAGTGATAGAAATAATTGTGCTAAACTGTTTATGTTTCTGATTATTTGTAGCAAAATGGAGGCACAGGGTTTAGTTATCTTTGGATTTATGAACTCATTATTATTTTTTTCAGTTCCTGCAGAAGCCTATCTGTTTTCACTTTATGAGAGTATAGAGCATACTTACCTGCTCTAGACTGTTAATGATTTTTCTATTGCTATGAGAACCTCTTCTTTTCTCTTTGATAAACTCCTCAGAAGGCAATATTTTGGGACCTCTCACAATTTTGTTGCTCTGCTGTTATTGTTATTGTTTCAACATAGGCTCCCTGCACTAAGTCACCAGCTATTTCTGTTGTGCCTGATTTTCTTTCTGCGTCCTTTTTATCTTTCTCCCCATTGCCATGAGCTTAGTCTACAGTGGATCTTCTTGGCTGAGTAGTAAAATTCCACCTCCTGTAATGTCTATATTTCAAATAACCATGCAATGTCTTATCTGATCTTGGACATCCCTGGATTACAAGCTAGGACTCTCCAGGCGTTTCCTTGATCTTCTTTCAGGAAACCATAATTTAGTGTTCAGAGTGCATCCTGTATGCAAGCTGTCAAAATTGCTTTGTGTACATCTTCAAACTGTATTTTATGTCTCCCAAGAGGATGCTGATTTCAAGAGGCTACCAGGAGGTTTTAAGATGCAGCCCTGTTTCAGGTCTCTCAGAAGATGGCTGGACAGGTTCAGTTCTGCTTTGTTATAAATGATTCTATTTGGAGCACTTGGAACTCCTCTCATGTCAGGTTGGCAAACTTCATCCGCAAGCAGGACTCTTGGCATAAGGTAGTGTGATGGTTTAGCCCCTGTGCTTTCTGCACAGTGCTTATCAACCCATAAATTTTGCTAATAAGTAGGAAGAGTTTGCACAGACAAAACAGATCTCCTTGAAATGGGGATTAATAGGGTAGATTTGTTGCTACACACAACAAGAACTAAGGGAAATACTTATATATACAATAACTAACTAGTTTTCCTATAATAACAAACATACATATGTACAAATACCACCCCTCTTTCTCTTCCTCAAAAACACTCCAGAGGAAGAAAGAGAAGGGAGAAAAAAAATAAGTCTTTAAGGTAACAGTTCCAAACCGCTGCAGCTTGAATCTCTCTCTTTCTCTCCATCGGAATGCAGGGAGTTTACCTCCCACCTCTAGCTGCTTGTCCACAGCTGCTGAGAATGTACCATGTCGTCACTGCGGGATCCAGGACTCCGTGGAGTTCCTTCCACGAGGAGTTTCAGGGGGTTTTTTTAAACTCACTACCCCTCTCTGGGATCACAGGGCTTCTGGGTTTTTTTTGGCTCGGTCCACACCCAAGAACACTCTCTGATGCTGTGCTCTGCTGCTTGTAGCTTCTTCTCTTTTGCCCTCTGGAATTCTTCTGACTTTCTGCTTCTGGCCAGA
>VXAY01007648.1:1463240-1484866 GCA_013399855.1 Oxyruncus cristatus
TTTAGTTTTAAAGTCTTTTCCCCTGCTGGAGGGAGAGAGCGGGGGCTCCCCCTTGCCTCTGTACTCCCTCCTTTTCACTGACCTTGGAGTTTCTGTCTTATCTCAGGCTCTTCTCTGTTCTCCGCCGGCTGAAGTTTCTTCTGTAACGTCTCAGCTGAGCAGTTTTTCTCTGGAGTTTCTTCTCCACTCTGCTACATGCCTCGGCCAGAGGTTTCAGTGCAATGTCTGCCCCCGGCCCAAGGCCAGGGGAGGAGGGGGCTCGGCCCCCACTTGGGGGAGGTCCTCCTGCCTCCCTCACGCCATAGCTCCAAATTTCTTTCTGCATCACACAGACAACCACACCTTCGTTTCCGGTTTGTGTTAAATATGTAATTTGTAGAGACATAACAGAAGTCCTCGATTGGCTACCTAACCGGAATTTCACTTGGAATCAACCATCTTCTACTCTAATACTGAGGGGGATGGGCTAAATCATGACAGGTAGTTGTTTCCTGGAATGTGGAAAGTGGTCTTCAGAAATCTCTTCATAGCTACTGAGAGCTTTAGAATTTACTGCTCATGATCTAGCAGTGAAAAGTGCTTTATTTTGCCATATGTGTCACTGCTACAATGTTTCTGTAATTGGGGGTGAGGGTGGTAGAAACATGAAACATTACAGGACATTTTGTGTTAGAAATTGGTTTGGGATAGGCTGTGACTAAGAGTGTTTTACATTAGGTGTCTGAGAGAAGGCCCACTATGAACTAAGTCATGTGGAAATGATTCCAAGGCACTTAAATGTGTTTTGCAATTCATAGTACTTATTATCCATGGCTCTCAAAGCTCTTTCAAGAAAGGTTAATGCTGTGAGAAGTCTTTAACACAGGGACTACTGTTTTGCATGGAATAAGCTCACAAAATCACAGAGTAGGATGTTGAATAGGGCAAGGTGACTGGGAAATCCAGAGAGGAAAGTTGTTTAGGAAAAGGATAAGGCTTCAGCTCCTCAGATGATTAAACAGCCTGTAAACGCATGGGGTACTCACTGCTCTAAGTAAACTATCAGAACTTGTCTAAGGAGTCCTAGCTCTTAATTCATGTCTGAATTCTGGCTATTGCTCCCTATTGTGAACCATTAATGAAACAGTTGCAAAGCTGGATAGGGGCGCATTGTTCAATATGAGGGAACAACAGCACCAGCAGACGAGGACCTCTCCAACCCTAAGTGATAAAACAATCAGAGACCTGTGAGAACTCTTGTGGCACTTGGAACAGACAGCATTGCCATCATGACACTGAAGCCATGAAGCCTAAACACAGAGTAGCTAGTACTACCTTGAAACAGCAAAGAAAAAAATGTGTTACAGTGACCTAGGGCTCATCTAGAAGTGGCCTTTTTTATGCATGTGTAAGTGCATTTGAACATTGAACTGAAATTATAAATTTTTTAGTGGACATGAAGGTTGCTACTGGAAACATGGACTTGCATACACCATTTGTTTGGAAAGCAGTTCTTGATGAAACATCATTAGCAGCAAACTCAGTGGAGAGTGGAAATTAATTTCATAGGCCATAGAATTAAAAACAATCATGCTAAGTATTGGGATCAGTCCCTTGCAGTTTCTGATAAACCTGAAAGCTGCATTAAGGGAAGCGGGTTAGGACATTTAGTCATATGTCTCTACTACTTTGCCAGCTGTTGTTAGTTCTAGTAATAACTGATTCTTCAGGGTGACTTTCCTGATCTCCTAATCTTTTAATTAGCAGGAACTGATAACAAGGAGGTGACCTCTATAGACAGGGCAGTGGAAATTATATTGAATCCCAAACAGAGAGGAGACTTACACTATTTTAGAGTTGCATACTATTATTTTAATACATTTTTCCATACTGCAACATTGTTCATAATGTAGCATTTTCTCTCTTAAAATAAATTAAACACAGGTGGAGGACACTAGAGTGTGCACCTTTGAAACTCACTTAGTGTATTATTAATGCATTGTTAAAGGAACAGAGAATGGTAACCCCTGCACACCCACACTACACAGCCATTTTATTTATGCTCTGAGTAGGAGAAATACCATCAGTAGCAATAGAGGGATGGGGTTGGCATGATCCATCAGGCTCTTGACAAAGTCTGCTAACTTCGCCGGATGTCTGGACTTCCTCTGCCTTCTTGATTTTGCGCTAAAATTTGCCTATTTCTTTCATGTAGAGATGACTCCCAGTGGTCGTAGTAGTAGTCACTGACATCTAAGCATATATTTTTGGTAAAGTTGATGCTGATTAACAAAAAATAAAAATCCATCCCAACCATAATGCTCTGCACTGTCTCATCTTCCAAGCCTTCTTTGTAATAACTTGTCTGATAGCAATGGAAGGCTCATTCGCCTGTTGTTTGGCCCTTCAGATAGTCACAAGATGTCCACAGAATTTGCATTGTCTTGTTTTAATTGTGATGCATCATGAGTATTTACTTTCTCTCCAAGTATGTAACCACTGTGATAAACCTGTATCAAATGGTGTGCTCTGCTGTTCCCCGGAGGTGGCAGTCTGCTTAAGACTGAGGGCTTCCTCTGTTCAGTGTGTGCCATGTAAGTCTTTGAGGTTTCTCTAGCGTTGTATCCTCAGCCTATTGACAGCACAGAGGCACTGAGCTCTTCCACAAGAAGTGAGCTGCTGGACTTCCCTCTTCCCAAGTCAGTCCAGAGAAATTGGTACCTGCTGTCTGATGCACAGGTCACATTCTTGCAGATCCTTGTAAACTAGCAACCTTATAAAGCAGGGACCAACTGATATTCCTCAGTAAGGAGGGTAGCCTATCACTTTCCAACCAGTGAAGAATATGTTGCCATATACCTATGGAGCCATGTACTTTATCTGTAAGAGAACTTAACAGAAAGGAATGTGGTTTTCACACTTTCCTTTTTCCTCACTGAAAAGAAAAAGAAAAATCTGGGCAAGGAAACGTAGAAATTATCATCAGGATGTGTTTTTGATTCTCGGGTATGTGATGGGTGTTTCAGACAGTTTTCTCCTCACTGAGGAGAGACCAAAGAGCAGATATGGGGTCACGTGAAATCACTTTACTTCCCTAGCAGTGGTGCTACAGCTCAGGTTTGATTAACATGGATACATATGGCTGTTGTACAGCTGTTTAGTACACACCACGTCTCACCAGCTGCTGTCACGGGGTGAGCTGATTCCTGAGGCTAGGTACTACCTGTGCCTTATAAGGCCAGAAGTGGAGAAGGTATGGAAAGCTCCTTTGTGTTATCGTACTATGCCTTTCAAGCCGAGTTGGCGTTGGACAGGCAAATCACAGAAAAGGGGCTTGGTGGCAGGATGTGGAGGATGCCAGGTTGTCTTGGAGTTTTGAAATGGATCTGTTCTTTGCTGCCATTCCTCTCAACCTGTGTTTAAACAACTTTTAAAGCTGTGTTTCCTGCTTGTTTTTAGACAAGGAAGCTAGTTGGGTTATACACATCCAGGGAGGTGGAAATATGTGTGTATTCGTTATTCTTTTGATTTACTTACTCATGCAGAGGAGGTGAAACTACATGAATGAGTTATGACCATGTGGGTCCAGTCACTACAGAACCACAGAAGATACTGACCCTTACCCTAATGCTGTTACAGTTTATATGCAACTGAGTTGATTTCTACGAGAAAAGGATGATTTGTCACATAGTGTTCGAAACACTCGAAGATTCTTATAGCTTTGTGAAAACATATGGAATTATCAGTGGAGAAGATGATGCCTGGCTGTGCAAAACACTGGGTGATTACTAGGGCTTGACTGTGAGAAATGATTTAGACCATGGTGGTGCAGCCTGAAATTCCTTAGGGAGCATAAGCAAAGCAGTTCCGTAATTCCCCACAGTTACAGAAGGAATTACATTAAAAAATTAACTTTGTTGCAAAATTTAATTTAAAATGCAGAATGCAATGAGGCAGTGTCCCTAGCAGAGGCCAGAAAGGTCATATCCATGGATGCCAGAAAGGTCATATCCATTGATTTTTATTTTTCTTCATGGGATTTCATATCTGAGAATAATGTCATATCCCAAGTTGAATTCTGAAATAGGGAGTTTGCTAGTGCATTTAATCAATCTGTAATTATTGACTTGGTTTCAGATAGAAAAGTATGGTCAGTGAAATGACTGGCTGGCTATACTTTCTATTCTCCTCCCAGGACCTAAGGAAAGGCCATGATAACGCAAGATCATTGCCTGAATCTGTCCCAAGAAGGCTTTTTGCAATGACTGCCCTAGCTTCAGTAATTCCTGCATTGTAGAATGGGACAACCCCCCCCAATTTCTTCTTGTCATACATGTTCTGTTCACTTGCTCAAACCCTTGGAGAGAAAATTCCTCCAATATAGCAACTGGCAAGTGTCCAAAGTGGATTATAGCCAGAACTACTACCCCAAGAGAGTATCTGTTCTTTCTGGGAGACAGCAAATGCACATCAATTAGAAAAGCACACACAAAAGGCATCCCATAAAATGTTAGTAGACCTGAACATAGATGTAGCTTTCTGGCCTTGCAACAGATTTAACTATATTAAGTAGGAAAAAGATATCCCCACTCAGTAGATTCTGATGATGTCTCATTGATCCTCTTCCTCTGGTCTTTTTGGTGGTTGCAGACTGTATCTATCAAGGGGTCGGGGGAAGGAGTCACACAACTCCTGTTTCATGGGGTTTATATTGTGTGCAAGCTACGTGGCAACGCCCCCTGTACCTCCCCTGGATGATGTAATAGTGGATCACAGGACATTTCATGAGTCTTTGACACCTTCTAAGATGTTGCAACAGTCTCTTACTTCAGTATAGTTGAATCAATCACGACCCATTATGGTCCATTATGCGAGATGAATAGCTCAGGTGTGAACTTCTTTGGTACTCCCCAGAGGGGTTTTCACAGCTGAGTCATCAAGTGAGAGGGGACACTGGCATGATAAGAAGGACTATCCCACCTTGCAGGATTTGCCTCTTATCAACCTCTTCCCATATCTGGAAATCTAGTTTGTAGCTTCAGGTATGCACGCCCTTTTGCGTCTGGGATAGTTGGACCACCTTATCTCATCTCAAGGTCCTTCCCCAGTCCAAATTTGTAGGGATATCCAGGAATAGATGGCCTTCAGCTGATGAGCAGCTGTTTCTTTGCAGTTTGCCACAGTGGACAAAAGTTTTTTGGTGATCTTAACAACGCTTAAGCCCTTAACCATTTCAGTATCTCACAACACTTTAAGCCAAAAATGAAGAAAGAGTTCCTGAAACATGTAGTGAACAGAGTCTTGAAAACATGCAGAATTGGCATAAAGAGGGGGAGGAAAATAAACCCACTTATACTGTAAGAAAGTCATAAGGGAAAGGAACAGTAGATTCTTCAGTAGATTAGAAGGATGTAGCTAAGGATATCACTATACCTTTTTCAACTCACATGGACAAAACATCAAAGAGAGAAAGACTTCTTAAAGACTAAAGATATGAGGTCAGTCTTCACAAAAGACAGGGAGAGCTCCCAGTAATCAATGCAGTTGCTAATCAAGTAGCACAAACAAATGCATTTAGTCTTTTATTAAACATCAGCTTGTGTTTGCACATAGATAATATGGACAAAAGGATCCCTAGGTGAAGAATCTGGGGTCTGCAGTAAAGGGAAATGGCTCCGATGAGGTATTCTGAGTATCTTTTTATGGAGCAGTCATCCTCAAACTGTTTTGATCCAACATCCTTATCGGTAAAAAAAAATTTGAGCATACTTGACCAAACCTGGCCCCTTGGAGTCAGTTCTTGAATCTGCTAGGCTCTGAAGGAGTTGCCTGATTTTCTGAGCTGATGTGCACCCCTTGCTTCAGCTGGATAAAATCTAAGATGGGCCGCTCTCCGCTGGAGACACCCTAAGGCCTAGGGAGACATGAGGGAACAAGATGAGTAAACTAGTAAGACGGATGTTTTCAGAGAAAATTCAACTTTTAGTGCTTAGATGCCCACTACTTGAATTGACTATGAAAGCCCCCTGCCTTTGCTAGGGTGGATGTTTGATAGGAACTGTTTTCATTGGTTTTGGAGTCTATGGAGAAATGAAAATTATTTAGTCGAACAGGTAACAGTTTGGACACAAAAATAACCATTTTTTGAAAGTAGTATTTCCATCTGCTTGTAAACGAGGTATCAAACCTTTCATTAGAACACTATCTGTGATCTAAGATATTAAATCATGAACTGAGAAAGAATAGCAGCATTCAGCCTGTTGACTGTTAAAAGTTTGACAGTTTAGGATACAGAATCAAGAAATTTTTGGAAGCTGGAAGTTCTTATCTATAGTTCTAGTCTTAGAAGTGTATAAGTTATAATTTTTCAGTATGATTTGAAAAATGCAGTACTTCATGGGTTTTTTTCTCTGTTTAATCAAAGTCATGTCTTTTTGAGTTGTGTGGTGGTATTTTTAATATTTAGCAGTAACATGATTTCATTTTAACTGCCAGCTATGTGAAAAGTGCATCTAAGCGATATCAAGGAATCCTTTTTAGCTGTAGCAATCCGGGAGATCAGCCTGTCAGGTAGCAGAATTTTAATTTTCACTGTGTTTACATGCACAGACTTAAGGCAAAAAAGTATTTCCTTGTCTTTCCTGGGTGCTAGGGATCAGGAAGAATGTTTGTACTTAGTAAAAATTCTCAGCTATCTGGACTAAAGAAAGGAAATGGTCTCTGTATTTGTTTTTTTTTACTAAATTTTATCACTGTTGAGCAATGTGTAACTCCAAGAAGATTAATGTAATCCATCAGATTCATTCTCATGTTCTTTGGATTAACAAATTTGCAAGGTTATTTGTCTTCATATTGAAAACTTAAACTGACGAACAGAAAATGTGATCTTTAATCTATTTTAACCTTGCCATGCAATTTTACATTTTAAATTTCGATGGAAATACTAATTTTATTTTGGTGTTCACCATTGCCTCTTTTTTTTTTTAAATTTTATTTTTTTTTGGCAAATACTTACATACCGGTATGCCAAGTGTAATAGTATTCCTGAAGTATTCCTGACCAGGAGGCTATACTATACCTGTACCAGCCTGAGTCAAGCAATGATGTAGTTTAATGTGCACACATTTAGGATCCTAATTTTTGCATTTTATTATACTAGAAAATCATGAGTTCTTTTTTATCAGAAGATTAATTTGTGTCAAGACCTAAGTGAATTGAAATTGGAATTCAATTATGATGCACAAATAGCTTTAAATTTTTTTATTAGTTATCTATCCAAACTGTTGGTGGTAGTTTTACTTAAAGCTTAAGAAAATATTTTTAACTGAAAACTGAGTATTAAAAATCCATCTATACTTAGGGAATTGAACAGATTGTTTGTGTTTGTTCATGTCTTTCAGTATTTTAAACTAGCTGAATCTACATTCTCACACCTTATTTTTCTTAATGTTTTGTAAAATAACAATGAACTTTCCTGGTTTTTCAACTCCCAGTTGATTTCTCAGCTTTCAGTGCACAAGTCTTTGAACTGAACTAGTTGAATAAACCAAAAATCTCCCTGTACTGAGAAAAAAGACTCCTGTTGTTAAAATAAGGTTCCTGTTTTAACAAGCCATGAATCTAGAAGTTTGGACAGTGGATTATATGGATTTAGTGGTTTGATAAAAAGTGCCAACTGAGAACCTGTCCTACTTGCTCTTTTCAAGTTGAATTTTAAGCAAATTATTTACAAAAAAAAAACAACCAAAGACAATATGCTTCTACACTCCAGCTGCTCTGGTTTAGAGTCCAAAATAAGTTTAGACTATCTATATTGGTATCTATTTCTATGTGTCCTCTGACACGTAGCAGCAGCAGTGGCTGTTGACTGATGAAAGGAACAGATACTGGGTAGGTTGCATGTATACATGTTATTCTGAAAACAGTAAAAATGTAATCTCCATCCCACTATTGCTGGAAGTTATGTGTTCATAGTTTCATTGTATTCGTTCTGTCTGAGAAGCTAATTCTAGTTTGTTTTTTCCCCCTCCCTTGTAAAGCATGAGAATAGACTTAGGAAACCCATTGCACATTAAAAGTCTTGATTTGGTAAAAAATTAGATTAGAATTACTGTGCAGGGATTCAGGTAATAAATGGTACAAATCCTGCCTGTTCAGGTTTTCTTAAAATTCAGCCTGCATTCTTCTGTGCTGTTCGTCACCTCCCAGGTCATCCTCTTGCACGGTCATAATACTACTAGCTGAATTTAGCTTTTTTTTCTGTCTCTTCATAAAAATGCCAAACAGTTAATAGCAGGACCCAGCACCAAATAGGCATGGAGTAATCCCAGCAGATGGATGGCCGTCTCTCTGCTTCACAGTGAAATGTCTATACTCCTGAACAAGGGGTGCCTGCATTGTACTTTCAGCCCCCTCTTCCTTCCTTCCGTGCTCCACTTTTGCCCAGAGATCCTTGCTGCTTCCAGGCTGGGTACCCCCAGTGAGTATGTAATACTGGTACCTTTTTTCTTCCCCACAGCTCCCTTTGATTTAACGCCTGAAGCTCTTTTCTGTCAGCTCAGTCAGTTGCTTTCCCTTAAGTTTTTCCCCCAGGTGTGTTTAAAGAGTGATTTGAAGGAAATTAGGCTGATGAGTCTTGTTCTTTTTATGATGAATAAGTGCCTACCATTCACAAAAAAGTGTTCTCCCCTCTATCCCCACTCGCAGGGGAAAAGATTGCATTCTCAGCTATGGTTCCTATAGGAAGAAGTCGAAAAGAGACAGGGAGTTTTCACCCTCCTTCATAGCAGAGTTGTTGAAGTCCTTTCTCCTAAACAGCAAAAAACTCGCCTTTTTTACTCTCGCCTGCGCTTAGAGCAAAGTTAGAGCTCAGTGCTTCTGCTCCGGACGGGAGGCGGGAGGGAGCTCTCCCTTTCCGTACAGCTCCTCGGAGAGGGTTTCCAACCCCCGAGGCTGCTCCTGCCGTTCGGCCTCTGGCCACGGGGCGGCGCCACAACTCCACGGTTGGCACGGCGGGATGTGCCCGGGAGAGCCGCGGGAAGGGGTGGGGGGGTGTCTGCCCTCGGGGGGAGCTCCGCTTACCCCGCCGAGAGCGGCTGGGAGGCAGGGCTGCCGGAGGGAGCACCGCCAGCTGCTGATGGCTCAGCCGCTGGGCCTTGGCCTCTTCCTGGGACGGCGGTCCCACGGCTGCCCGCGCTGCCCTGCTTTGCTCTCTGCGGCGTCGAGCCCGGGCTAAGGGAATGCTGCGATCTCCAGCTGCAGCCCTGCATTTGTACTGGGTTACTCACCCGGCGGCAGGGAGCAGAAAAGCTGAATGGGACAGGCTGTCTTCCCTGGGAAGTTTGTCACGTCGCCCCACACAGTACTTGGGCGCTGACCTCATCCCCACCATCCCTCAAGATCCTGCCAACCTCTTCTGCGCCTTTGTGTTTCGGTGCCACGTTTAAAAATTCCTCAGAAATCTGGAAGAGCTTTTTAAAGTCACGTCTTAAAACAATCTTCCTCTTTGTCTGAGAATAGCAGACACTCAGTGAAGGTCAGGCTTCCAAGGGGTTCAAACAACTACACAACTATTTCATGTCACTCATGGCACAGACTCATTGAAATACATGTGCTGGTTGCTGATACGAGTCTGGCCTGTATCACTGCTGTAACTCTATAGGTCCACAGTTGGGAGAGCCTGATTCTGCACTATGTCTGAATGTAAAAGAGCATATGAATGTTGGCTACTCTGGGGACCAGTGCACAACGAAAGGTGCCGTGAAGACCTCTGAAAACCACTGTCTTGTCATTTCCCTCCATTAAAGGCCACCATTTGCTACATAGAGATGTAGGGAAGCCCAAGTCTGCCTGCTGCCATCAGCTTAGAGTACAGCAGCCAGCTCAGTGGTGAGGCAGGAGGAGGTACTGATAGATGGTCATGTTAGGCAAGATGTCAACGAAATCCTTGATTGCAGTTTGATTCTTTAACTGTGTAACTGAGGTAGGGAATTGATCAGGCCTTCACACTTCAGGGAGGTTATCTAGAAGACAAGCTAGCATAAAATGTATTGATAAAAGGTCTTTCTATTGTACAAAAAGTTTTCAGTGCTCAGGCTCCCCAGCTGATGCTGTCTCCAGTGACATTGACCAGATGGTGCAGCTCAGAACATTGTGTTCCTGCTTGTGCTGGTGAACAGGCTGAGCTCAGAGCTGACTTTAGCCCAGTGTACTCCTTGCCTTCTCAGACCTGGGCTGCTCTGCGGATCATGAGGCAGTATGGAGGCACCTGGGAACAAACACATCCTTGGACACTAGTGGAGAGTGTGAAAAACAGATGGCATGTTAGTGAGAAAGCAGCTTGTAACTGTGGGAGTTTGTGCATTGAAGAGCATGTACTCATGGGTACTTACAGCGAAGTTGATATTCAAGGTTGTGAATGCCTTCCTGTATCTTGTCAAAGTAGCCCTCTCTGTTCTGTCTTGCTTTCTGCCTCAATGGAAGGTTTGGTTCCCAAACCCTTGCTGTACAACCATATAGTAACAGATGGTCATGGAAATGCTGAGTATTTAGTTGCAGAAGACTATTAGAATTCCTTTATCTCTTGATGAAACTGTCAAAAGCTGCAGAGACTACAGAACTAAGAAGTAGGAAGGGCAGTTTGGGGCTTCAAGCTTCCTACAGGAACTATCTCATAACACCAATTTTCATTGTTTTGAGGCCCTCCCCTTAGATGAGTAAATTGAGAAACATGGTGAGAGGTCAGAGTTCAGAGTTTGGGTCTCTATTCAAGGGATAAATCTCACAGGAAACTCTTTTGCTGTCTGGTGCATGAACCCTGATACCCTGCAGTCCTGTAGTATCCTTCTCAGAGCACCCTAAAGTACTTAGCTATGGTTTTAAATGTCCCACTGTCCTACAAATAGGTTCAGAATCTAAAGTCCTGATTAACTAATGGGGGCCCCAAGGCATAGAACTGGGTTACATGATTGTTACAAGGTCATACTAGTTTATCAGCTCCCATTTGCTGGCTTAAAACTTTAAAGGTTTTACAAAGCTTCAGAGCTTAAATCCCTTTTCAATTCTCTAGCTCTGTGAGTTTTGCCTTTTTTTTTTTTTAATGTAAACCAATTAATTCTCCTCTGGGCAGGCTTCTCTGTAGAAGATCACATAATCTAACTCATGGTGGGAAGAGACTTGCAAAACTGTACATGCTAGACAAAAATCCTGCTGAGTCTTGTGTAGTTTATTTAACCTCTGCAGAACCTGACAAATGCAGAAAATATTTTTGCCCTATATCTGAAAAGAACAGTGTGCTTATGTACCACATGAGGATCCATAGGTCTTTCCAGTCCGTTGGTTACCACTAGTTACCACAAGTGAGTGTTAAACAACATTCAAAATGAGAAAATCCTTTTAAATGAGCGAATCATGGGTCTCAGGAAATCTCTGAATTACTGATACTACCTTTGTTCCGCTTGGGCATTTCGTCACTGTTTCAAGGACTGTGAGATCACCTGGAGAAGATTCACCCTGGATATGGAAGACAGGTAGGAGGACTGTAATTTCATATTAGTATTGTTTGGTGGTGACTACATCACTACACATCTCCTCTTCTGCAGTTTTCCAATTCCCAACCATGCTGTCACTGCATCTTGCCCTGCCTTTGTACACCAGAAGTCAAAAAAGAACAAGGAAGTAATGGAAAATCTGATATTGAAGTCAGTTGCTAAAGAATAGTGATATAATTAATGCCAGTCAACATAGTTTTATGGAAACTAGGTCTTGTCAAACAAACTTGATCTCGATAATGTAATCTCAAAGAATGGATTCTTAAAGGCAATTGTATAGATGTGATGTACTTATACTTCCATAAAGCATTTGACTGAGTACTGCATGATAGTCTGGCTAAAATTTTAGTATTACATGATATCAGTAAAGTGCCTGTTAAATGGATTAGGAACTGGTTAGTGAAGAGAGCTCAAAGGCATCATTTGTGGAAAGTATCACTGAATGAGAGGGTGTCCAGGGGATTTGGCAAGAACTGATATGAAGTTCACTCTATTCAACAGGTTTGTCCATGATTTGGGAGTAACTATAAACCATAGCTGAGTGTTAAGTTTTGCAATGTCACAAGATAGGATAATAAAAAATGAGAAAAAACTATAATATAAAGTGATTAGCATCACAAGGAAAGGTAATTATAACAACATATGTATTAGCAGTCATGTTCACAGTAATACACTTGGGAGCAAGTACTGTATCTTTCAGTCCTCCATTCTGTAGCTTTATATTGAAAAAAGCTATTGCATTCCTTAGAGCTGACCACATGATCAGGAAGTGGGAGTGATTTTTAAACTACATGTACAGCACTGACAGACTGCTAGCAGAATATAGCATGTAGCTCTAGTACAGAGTTTTCAAAGGAAGGTAGATAAACTGAAGAGAGCAAAGCAGAGGAACTGAGATGAATTGGAATGAGAAAATAGAGCTCAATTAATTTAATTTCAAAAGCACTGAGAATGATAGTGAAGAAGTACCTTAATGGAGAAAAAAATGCCAGGTGCACTTTTTTTCCCCACCATGCTCAGAGGACCCTTCCATGACAACAGGAATCAACATCTGGAAGGTACAACAGTTTATATTAAAACTGCTAGAGTAGTTTATATTAAAAATAAGGTACATTTCTTCCAATAGAAGAGAGATCAAATACTGGAAAGACTAGCAAGGATGCTTTTTGTTTTGTACATTCTCAGCATTTATCCAATGAATTAAAAAAAGAATTGTTTTAACTCATTATTGTTGTGCTCGAAGTGGAATTTTGTGGTCTGAAACATAAAGGAGGACATCCACATGGTCTTCCTGCCCTTAGTTATGATTCTGTGAACAAAATGCTAAACAGCTTCCTTTTGACTAAGCGTCATCTTTGTCCTTGCATCATATGAGGTCATATGCAGGCCTGCTGAGTCTCACTGTGCCAGTATTCAAAAAGAACAAACCACATGACCAGATGATGTATTGTGTATATGTATACACTCTCGCTTTATATATGTCTATAACTTGCAAAAACCCATCTTTCTTCTTGTGCTACCAAGCCATGAGTGTGTTTATAGCTGTGAGAAAAGGCCTTTTGTTAACAGCTTATGCTGCATTTCCAACCTGCACCTTCAGTCAGCTTGCCAAGTCAGGCAGCCTGCTATATTTCAATCTCATTTTCTGGCCCCTCAACCTACACCTAGAGCTCCTGACTTTGCTCGGTCCATACTGCACTAGATCCCACTTCCTCAACCTAGAATGTAGGCAGGCTGTTTCTGGCCATCTCTACTGGAGGAGTCAATATGGGAAGCTGTGGAAAATTAAAAGGGCACTAAGGAAGTCTCAGAAAGGCCAAGTAAGAAAAAACTCTGGTGTGTCCCCTTCCTTTGCATCCATGAGTTTGCAGGTCCAGGGGAGGGGAAATGTTGGAAAGAGGCCTTGGACAAAAATTAATAGGCAAAGATGGGGAACAGCCAAACAGACAAAAGAAGATATGAGATAGAGGGAGCAGAAAGAACAGTATGAGGAGGCTGAGTGGAGGTCTTTATTATAAGGTTTCTTATTACAAGATTTCAGGAGAATCAATGAAGTTTTTTGCAGCCAAAGATGCTGTTTTGAAAACCCAGAGGCTTATGAGTCCCTCTCATGAAAGAACTGCAGTACCATCTTGTTTCTTTCTCATAACGGACATGGGTTTATGTCCTCTCCTCCTGTTTTGTGCTTCCAATGGAGCCGGATTTGCTGAGCTAAGGCAACGGTCGATCCTATTGTAAATACTTGTGCTGCATTCCTGGCAGTACCCCTGCATTCCCACACTGGTTGTGGCCAGGGTCAGTGACCCTTGCAACAGCTGTATGCCCTTAACCCTTGCCTTCTTCTTCTGTAATGGCACTACCACTGATTTAATAGCATTAATGTTTAAGCCTTTCTCAGATCATTCTACTTCCATTGGCCCTCCTCTTTTATCTTAATTTGGCTGGAAGAAATGGCAGCTTTTCTTGCTGCTTGCTAATGACCAAGCAGCAAGCAACTGCCTTGAGCAACTTTGCAGTTGGCAAGGAAAGCGATGTGTCTGTGGCAGAAAGCAAAGCCTGTCAGAGTCTCTGTGGACCTAGACTTTTTCTCAGGTATGTTTCATTTTCTCAAATGAAATTACTTATTTTGTGAGTCATATTTTTTCTGTTCCACGTGTGATAAGTCAGCACTCTGTGAAGTTTTGTCAGAGGAGAGAAAAATATCTGACTTGTAGGATAGACAGTATCCAGGTGGTCAGGATTTTTATGTGGGATACTGCAAACATTTACTGTAGTAAATCTGAGCAGGGACTTTTCCACAGGCTAGTGCTATAGCACCTGTAGGACTGAGCCCTTGCCAAAGAAGCACTTATTAATTCACACAGAGTGAAAAAGTTCCAACAGGGGAGACTGTTCCCAGAAAAAGAAATTACACCATTCAAAGCATTTTGCCATGCTGGGGAAGAGCCAAGGTCAAATTTCAGGTCCAGAAAAGTAGACCAGGAACTTGAGCCCAAATCGCTTATATCCCATGTGGGTCTCTTTCTACATGTAGGCTTCTGTGTTGCCCAATGCAAATTAGGGAGCCTTCTTTAGCAAAGGTTTCCTCAGGACAGTGAATTCCTGTAAAACATGTACATTCAACAAACTGAGTAATTCTCAACAAAGCTGGTTATGCCAAAGACAGAAATTAAAAAACAAACCATAAGCAGTTCTATAGATTAGGTGCTGACAACTAGGTAGAGAGGGAGATGTTAGGGTGATTATTAGGTAGTTGATGAAGCATGGGCAGACTTGTGGCAACTGCTTAACTCATGTCTCTCTTTTGAGTTCTTTCAACTGTCTTCTGTGTTTGGGCTGCAGCATGTGGCAAATGAACAAATTTTACTTGGAATCATAGGGAAGATTGGCAGGTCAGCATCATTGCCTCCTGACTGCAGTGTATGCCTGTAAAATGCCACACTCCCTTTCCTTTGCCTGTTTCCCTTCTGTGTGTAGGAGGAATTGATGTGTGTTTTGATGTGTGGTCCTTTCATGTGCAGACATGAACTCTGGGATTTTGGTCTGTATGGAAACAAGTCCTGCCATTACATTTGCTCTACTTTTTCTTAGAGACATTGTTTTTGACCAGTTCCTAGGGCTGTTTGTTTCAGATCCACAGCTGCTTCACCTCTCTCCCCACTTGGACCAGGGTTGCTAATCAGTGGTATCAGAAGAGATCTGACTAGATCTTTAATTCACCACTGTACACTTCCTAGAATTATTGTTGTACTTGCTTTTGACTGGAAGGATTTGTTTCTTCCAGACACTTGGTATTGCTTCATGTAAGTGCAAGGTCACTTCTACAACACTGGTTTTCATGCAGCTCCTCTTCTGCTTCTAAAGCATTCTCAAATAACTGCTTGGGCTTTGGAGTGAGCTAGTCCCAGTCTATTGGACATCTGGATCAGAGTCACGGCTGGCATTGACCAGCCCCCTTGACAGTAGTCTTGGCAAAGAACTCAGGGCTTGAACAGACCATTAGATAATTAGAATCTACTGCAGTGACTTACAATCAAAGTTCCTAAAGAAATGGATGCAGGAGGTCCTCTTGCAACCCTAGAAGTAATAACTCCAAAGGAGTAAAATTAATTCTGAAAATGTTTCCTTTTCTCTGACCCCTGGATGTATTGTAAGCTTTTGCTGAGTTTCCTGATCAACTGCTCTGTACTCCTGGTGGGACTTGCAAAGCCAGGAGGTTTATAGGAGATAGGCCTGGATATTTCTGGGGCTTGTTCATCATCCATATAATGGTTCAATGTTTCTCCTGCACAGTCTTCTAGTGCTAGTTGAGGAATCAGAGAGAGTATAGCTGTAAAGTTCAAGCTGAGATTCAAGATCTCTTTTTTCTGTTCTTCAGGTTGAGCACAAAGAAGTGGACAGTTTTATAAGCCTGAAAATCTGACATTGAAGTTGTTGTTCTTCTAGGGAAACAAAGGGGGTGGGAATTGATCATAGCACGTGCATTCAACCTTTTCAATATTGCCAATATTTTTAGCGAGCAACTGCAACCTTTTCCATTTCCCCTCTTCTCTATTGCTCTCCTGTGAAAGTGAACAAGATACACAGCTGTGCCTACACACATGTAGCATTTTGAAACTAACACTGTAAAGTGAAGCCAGATTTTCTTTAAATATTTCCTCTTAGTGAAAAGATTCCAAAACTACAGGTGTTTGTGTCTGTTGTTGGCTGCTCATCTGGTAAATTGTGATGAAATATAAAGTCACTGGTCAGCAACGGCCTGTCAGAATAGCCCTGAATGGTGCTTGGGTGTGGAGTACCTTAAAAATCTTATCAAAATCAAGCAAGTTTGCCTGGGCTGTGTTAGCAGCATTTCACATGCCAGAATTGGTTTGAACAAACTAAGCATCTTATTACTGTTTGGTAACATGCAGAAATTCTAATCCAGAGGGAGACCTAACTAATAGGCCCAAAATTTATTTGGAAGCAAAGTCAGGACATTTGTGTGAATTATTAATTGATAAATGAATGATAAATGTTAAAAACAAGAGCCTTCCTTGCTTCAAAGTGCACAATCAGCACTTGCTAGAGGTGGTTCAGACAAGGATGTCTGGTCACTGCCCTCCAAGGAGATTAAGCAACAAGTGCTGACAACTGTGGGGAACATGACCATTCCTCAGCTTGGTAGCACACATGCTTGCCTGAGGGTGCAGAGGGAGGACTGGCTATGGGATTCAAGTTCTTGCTGGCAGAAGTGTCATTAAATCCCTCTTGCTACAAAGTGTACTTTAAGAACTTGTTTCAACCCTCCACCAAAAAGGGACAATAATATCTTGGTACATTTTCTGTCCAGAGAAAATAAAATTAATTTTATACTTTTGTTTTAAAGAAAACTTCCATTGTTTTCCTCATGCTGTTTTCTGTCATCCATGTCAACAAGTAGGTCTGACCATGAGATGCCATTTACACTATTTAGATCCTTCTGTCTAGAAGGTTGGTCTTGCTAGAAGACTATATTGTAACCTGCTTGTGTTTGATGGAAGAGAAATTTACTTTAAAATGTAAGAAATAGTACCATCTGAAGTATAGCTCTAAAACACCGTTGTTCAGAAAAGCGGGACTTGACAATGATAAACTTTTTTTCCTTCTATGAATTAGTGTGCCAGCAATCCCTCGCGATGTGACTATTGAAGCAGGCATTGGCTATGGAAATGGAATAGCACCTTGTCACTCTGGTTGTACTGCCTTTCAAGAGGGTAAAGAAGAAGATGGTAATTATCTGGTGATACATAAGCAACTGTTCAATTCTGTGGAAGTGGGCATTTCAAAACATTGCTTATTTTTTCCTTTCATCAACTGAAATACACTTTATGTTTTGCTGACACCAGTTGTACCATACATTCTGGTAGCTCCTGGTCATTCCTCCATGCATGGAGTATCTGTGATTATCTTTTCATTTCATCCTATTGCCTTTCAGCCCCCAGCCCCCAAATACTTGTGCTTTTCCACATGGTGTTCTGGAAATGCTCTTTCCAAATTTCTTTATGAGGCTTCTTTGGATATTTGTAAGCATTCTCAACACTCATGTCTTCTTATGAAGGCATTGATGTAGGATGTTGAAGTTCTACAAGGAAGTGGCAATAATGACTCAACTGCAGTTTATTACTACTCCAGATCTTCTGTCTGTTCCCTATTCTTCCTCTTCATCATTTTATATGTGTTCACGACCTTATTAATGGGGTATTGCTGACACGAGGAATTGTGCTTCATCTTGGAGAAAGATTGCACCTTTGCCTGTTTCAGTGACAGAGCTAAAAAGGTGGGCGATGTAAATAAAGCATAATGTACAATACGAGATTATAATTAATAATGAAGCTCCTTAGCTGCTTCAGCACTCTTTTCCTTGTATTTCCACAGAATCTTTTGAGGTCACAGAATCACAGAATATTCTAAACTGCAAGGGATCCACAAGAATCATCAAGTCCAACCTCCTGGCCCTGCACAGAACCATTGCAAGAGTCACACCATGTGACTGAGAGTATTGTCCAAATGCTTCTTGAACTCAGACAGGCTTGGAGCTGGGACCGCTTCCCTGAGGAGTCTGTTCACCCAGCCACCCTCTGGGTGAAGAATCATTTTCTAATATCCAATCTAAACCTCCCCGACACAACTTCAGGCCATTCCTTTGGATTTTGTCACAGAAGAGAGATCGGTGCCTGCTCCTCCTCTTCCCCTCATGAGGAAGTTGTAGACTGCAATGAGGTCTCCCCTCAGTCTCCTCTTCTCCAACTGAACAGACCAAGTGCCCTCAGCTGCTCCTCATACGGCTTCCCCTCAAGGCCGTTCACCATCTTCATTGCCCTCCTTTGGACACTCTCAAATAGCCTCATATCTTTCTTACATTGCAGAGACCAAAACTGCACACAACATTCAAGGTGAGGCTGCACCAGTGCAGAGCAGAGCAGGACAATCCCCTCCCTTGACAGGCTGGTGATGTTTTGCCTGATGCCCCCCAGGACACAGTTGGCCCTCCTGGCTGCCAGGGCACTGCTGACTCATATTCAACTTGTCACTGACCAGGATGCCCAGATCCCTTTCTGCTGCACTGCTTTCCAATATCTCATTCCCCAGTCTGTCCATAAAAGGGATTAAAATATTACTTTAACACACCCGATCCCCTGAAATTCTACCAAGCATTTGAACAACATCATTCTTTGTGCACTTAGAATATTTTTCTGACGTGGATCTTGCTGATTTCCTCTTATTCTTGATTCTCTCTGCTGTTTGTCACATATCAATTCAAGACCTAGCCCCATGTCTGACTGTAGCTATTCGTTATCAGCCCCTTTGCCTTTACCACTTCCATTTGTAATTTAAACACCCTAATTTAATAGGTTTGTCTCATTATTTTGATTAATCATATTAACTCATATTAATTAAGAGATGGATTTAGGTAATGACAGAGGTTAATGGAGTCAGTTTTCACTTTCCCCTGGTTTTTCAGGGAAGGGGGGGCAACAGGGGCAGGAGGAGAAAATAAAAAGAGAGACTAGAATGAGTGAAAAAGAGAAACTGTTGGGGGGGAAATCTCAGTTAGCAATCAGAAATTCCCTGCTAATTGAATGTCTGATTTTATTAATGATGAAATTTATAAAGGTCCTTAAGAAAAGAAAAGAATTTAGCCAGTTCAGCAGTTAAGTGTGAATATTAACTAACTCCAAGATAAAAGTTAAAATATCCATTTTCTTTTCTTTTCTCTAGTTCTTTAAATAAAAAGCTCTCTTTGACACTTCATCCCATTAGAGCTTTAGCTTACTTTGCCATCCATTGCTAAATGGCTGTAGACTGTAGAGAGAATGTAATGTCCTGTATGGTTTGAGAAATGCTGACCCTGGAGGGCAGGAAGTTAATACATGGATCACTTTAGTGCTTAGTTTCATTGATGATGCTCTCTGATGATGCTTTGGTAAGTGGAAGAAGAATTCCAGCTCTGACCTACATTCTGTCTCTACTCTGTCACACTTGTTTCCTTGAGGCTCAAGAAAATACAAACTGCAAACAGGGTGTCAGATTCAAACTGAACTTCGTGTTGGTGCTGTGGGCTGCATTTCCATCTCCACAGAGGCATGGGGAATCCTTTGCTTATCCAAGGCCCTCCATGAGTGTCACGGTTATTACTCCTGGGCATGCCCAGCAGCAGGCTGCTCCTAATTTGACTCTTTCTTATTGACACCAATGCTATATAGGTACAGAATCCCATTTGAGGAGGGGAACTCCTTTATAGCCCTACTGCCCTTGTGCAAATGACAGCGTAAGGACAAATCAGTGGAAAGATCTTTCATCCTATGCTCCATGATACTTCAACTGACCTGCTTCAGTGAACATTTGAACAGAAAGTAATTTTTGAGCTGAATCTGTTGATGGTGAAGTGTGGGGTACCTGTGCAAGAAGCCAGTAGTAACCCTTTCTCCTTACCAGAAAAGAACATTTCTGTGACAATTCCAATAATAATATTTTTGTTACAGTGGTAACAAGGCATACAAAATTTAGAGAGGTAACCATACAGGAAGGAAAACTGTTATGCAAACCCTAAATTAATGAATATGGGCAAAGCCTTCATATAAATTGTCACAAATCTAAATCAAAACCAATTAGAACAAGAGAGTTGTTTTGTGAACAAACTGTTACCAAAAAATATTTAATTTCAAGGAAGCTGACATCTTTGTATGCATTCTTGTACTAAATGTTGCTGTTGAAATGTAGTACTCACAGGTGACTTGTGCAAGATATCCAGTAAAGTTTGTAAGACCATGATCTAGTTTCAAGTGTGGTGCACTATCAGCCCAAAGATCATATGGCAATAAATTACAAAGCAAAGCACCAAGAACATGGTGAACATTTCCTGTGAGGTATTTGGGGAAATATTCTGCAAGTGTGACCAACTATAGTCATTGTATTTGTGTTAAATCAGTAGAATATGTTCTAAGTGGAAGGGCATACAGTACTTCTTGAGTATCCAGATTTTACATCTGTGGGACAGTCCCTTGCTCTCAGCTACTCTAAACTACAGTTTGCAGCATAGACAGTCTCATGTGAATTTTTAATTTCATCCATCTGGAGTGCTTATACCTAACTTGACTGCCACTGAGAAGAAATTCTAATATATATTCCAGAAGTTGATTATTTTTTTGTGATCTGTCATTAAAATTGCAAAAGTCTAAAGTGGAATTTTTCCATAATCAGTATATCAGAGTGGATGAATGAAAAAAAATTCAGTTCAAAAGGCACTAGAGCAGTTGAAATCTAATAGACTAAAGACTAGTTGACCTTTTTTGTGACTTTGGTGAAAACATCAAAAATCAATTTTGCTTTATCAGTGATGTTTCAAAACAGGTAAAAATATACCACATTTCAAGATTGGTGGCAACTTGGGAATGTTGACAGTCTGTTCCTATGAGGTCAGAAAGAACTATAAAACTAACATTCTTTTTGTTGTTATTTTGTTTCATCTTTGCTTAACATAAGCATAAGTTAATGAGGGAATGATTTCTGTGCAAAATGACAGGTGACCTGAACAGTGGAGAACCACTAGCTTGAAAGATCCAGTTGGTATTCCCAATTTAGTATCTTTTGGCTTGCATATAGAAGTATAAGCATGTAAGACTTGTATTTGGAAAGTACAAGATGCAGAAGAGAGAGAAGTCTGGGCATGTAACGTCAGGGGACTTCAGAAATAGATGACTGGGAGCGTCTAAATGCAGCCTGACGTTATGAAATGACCCAGAGATATTTCAGTAAATTGGGAATTAGAACAATACAACTGGCAGCATGTTTTTGTTCAGAGAGCTAAGGTCTTGTTCAAGCAGGGAAAGCCTCTCAGGCAGACTTTGTCTCTATGGAGTCTCTCTTTGTGGTTACCAACCCATCACAGCTGCCTCTCTACCTGGGAGTATTTCTAAAACCCCAGTCTCTGAAATCCTGCTTTCCCTTGAAGAATTCTTATTTTATTAAAAGCATGCAAAGCTTTTATCTCTTCAGAAAAGCTTGAACAGTAGAATATTTATAGCTCAGAAAATGTAAAACCCTGATGGGAACATTCCATAGATGTGTGTATGTATG
>VXAY01007648.1:1484909-1539896 GCA_013399855.1 Oxyruncus cristatus
TATATATATATATATATATATATATATATAAATATACATATATATAAATTTCAACAGTACTTCATGATGTTTTAAGACATTTAGAGGATTATTTTGGAACAGGACTCAAAAATAATCAATGATATCAGAGAATATGCCAAGCTGGAAGGGATCCACAAGGATCATCAAGTCCATCTCCTGGCCCTGCACAGGACCATCCCCAAGAGTCACACCATGTGACTGACAGTATTGTCCAAATGCTTCTTGAACTCAGACAGGCTTGGTGCTGGGACCACTTCCCTGAGGAGTCTGTTCCAGTGCCCAACCACCTTCTGGGTGAAGAACCACTTTCTAATATCCAACCTAAACCTCCCCCGACACAACTTCAGGCCATTCTCTTCGGTCCTGTCACTGGTCACCACAGATGGTCAGTGCCTGCCCCTCCTTGTTGTAGACTGCAACGAGGTCTCCCCTCAGTCTCCTTTTCTTCAGGCTGAACAGACCAAGTGCCCTCAGCCACTCCTCATACGGCTTCCCCTCAAGGCCCTTCACCATCTTCATTGCCCTCCTTTGGACACTGTCAAATAGCCTCATATCTTATATTGGGGACACCAAAACTGTACACAACATTCAAGGTGAGGCTGCCCCAGTGCAGAGCAGAGCAGTGAAGGCTCAGATGGATGGAGAACACCAGATTCAGTATTTTCATTGTGGAATTGGTAGGACTGGACTGCTCTTTTTTTGAGATTTCTAGTGGATACTGTTTGAATTAATATGTGTCTAAAGGGCAAGTTTGAATAAAAAACTTGACTTTAAAGGTTATGATTTCTTTTCACACTTCATCACTTAAGTCTGAGGTACAGATTTATTTTTTTTTTTAAATTAACAGTAGACATGGGAAATTTGCACACTTCAAGAAAGTACTCAATAGGCAAAAGCAGGTTATAATGCTGGACTCTGTCTAAAAAAAAGACAAAAAAAATAACAGCACTGAAAAATTGTGTGGATAGGATATTTTTCATAAAAAGCCATGGCAGTTTAATTCTGATTTTACTTCTGTTGAATTTACACCAGATGAAAGTGAATGGAATTGCTGCAGTGTACAGTAGCACGAGGTTAGAACTGAGTCCTGTATCATCAAATACTACATGTAAGTGTATACCTGCTTCTTTGTGGGTGCACTGTATTTCTTTGTCTATGCATATTCAAGTGTATATATTTCACAGCTGTTGTCTGCATAATTCACTTCCAAACCCAGCATGCGTTGATTTTCATAACTTTTTGTTCTATTATAATATTAATGGGACTATCAATGGGAAAGGACAAGAGAAGCATTTTTAATGTTTATCTGACAGTTGCAAATTTCACTTGAAGTTGTTTACTGGGATCTGATTGTTGGCAAAGAGGAGTAGGAAAGGCAGCAAGATGAATGGGATCACAGGAAGAAGAGATGTATTTATGGGTCCTCTTAGCACCATCTAAGAGTAATAAAAAGTCCTGTCTTACCCCTCCTTTACTCAGTCTTAAGTTTTAAACAGCAAAAAATGAGAGATTGTTTTAATTAACTTCTGTATAATCCAGGTGGCCTGTTCAAAGTGAAACACATTGTATTTAGGTATGTGAAAAAATGGGTGAAGGTCTCAGTTTGTATGTCTATTCTCATCCAATATATTTTCCCTCATGGGGAAAATGCCTGCAAATAAGAGAGAGTTTGTGGACTTGTGGATGAACCTGCAATGTGATGTCAAACTGTGTACCAAATTATTGTCAGAGCTTGTCTTTATTGACCTTCAGTTCTTGGCCTATCCTACGAGACGCTTTTTTTTTTTTTCCCACTTTTGCTCTGCAGTTTCACAAACTCTATGTTTTACAGATTTGGGCATTGCACCTCCAAATTTTCTGCATTGCAAATATCACTTCAGACAAAAGAAAAGACCCCAAGACAGCAAAACTAAGAAACAATCTTGGAATTTTTTTTGTATTTTATTTTATGCTTTAAAATGTTTAATATCAGGTTTTCAACTAGAAATGCAGAGAGACTAACTTTTCGCCAACCAGTGTTTAAGAACAGAGTAAAAAATTTATAGACTATAGATAACACAAAAATGGTAGAATGGTAGCCTAGGAGTGTTGTGCTCAACTCTGGTCACTCCTGTCACAGACTACTGCAGAAATAGAAGAACTTCAGAGCTACATAGCAGATTGAATTGTTTGGAAAAACAGGCTGTTTCATCTGAAGGTACATCTTTGGAGAAGACCATGGAAGTATGGTGGAAAAGTTTATTTGTCATGACAAATGAAATCTAGTTTAACTGGTTGTGTAGATTTGAACCTTTAAATTCTTCTTCCTAGAAATTACAGCTCGTGTGGGTTTTTTTTCTGTTCTTCTCATTAGGCTGGTCTATTTTGGTGGATTATGTCTCCTTTGATGCACTGCTCCACTGAGAAGCTTTGGGGGAACTTAGACCACCACTACAGAGCACTGTGGCAGATCTTTTTCTTTCAAACGAAAAATATGCTATTTCCTCAGGAAGCAGAAACATTCCCCAAAATTGTAAATATGTCAAAGGTAGTTAATTTAGAGAAGGCTTGCAAGAACTTTCAGTTGTCAGTATGTAAAATATTAATTATTATAAGTACATGAATTCTTATTGTGTTTTGAAATACCAGTGAGCAAAAAGTAAATGTGGAAAGGGACAGATACAAAATCCTTGGAAACAAAACCAAACAACTATACAAAATGGGGTTCTCAGCTGTAATGGATGGCTTCTACCGTTTGCTGGTTTTGGCAAAGGAGTTCTCAACCAGAGCTAGGCTGCTTCGTCCTGCACTGAAAATACTGTGATAGAAACACATATATCACAGGTAGTGCACAGAAAACTCAGCTTGGATGGCTAGTGAGGGAATTTGACACTGAACCAATCACCCAAAACAGTGACCTCCCTGAGATGATGTTGTGAGCCTGCCTGATCTGTGAGCATTTGGGCTTGGTTGTTTTGATAGGGACTTACTTTTCTTGCATACGGTCCTGCCTTTCCTGAATCCCTCTCTTCCCCATTCTGTGAGCTGGGGAGAGCTGTGCGTATGGACAGCATATAGTCATGCACACAGTCCAGCAGCTTTGAAAACTGTCTTGTGGGAACAAGGGAGGAGGGGAGAAAATGCTTCACTGCTGCTTGGGACAGAGATCCCAGAGAGACACAGAGACACCAGTGTTTATCAACTACCACACACTGTTTATCAACTACCAGGACTGATTTCTGCTCAGTGATAGGTTTGGGTTAATTACAGTTAGGTTCCTTTCACTAGATACGTTAATTACAGCTGTGCATTCCCTGTTGTCATTGCCCCCAGAAGAGTGGTCTGTTTCCTACCTGCAAAATCAAAATTTGAACTGGGACCGAGGCAGTCTGGGCAAGTGCTTTGTTGAAAAGCCAGTGGAGCATCAGCCAATGGAGCATGTCTTCATTGCCAAAGGCTTCTCCAGCACTATTAAATCAATCTAGTTTTACTGTGTCCCTGTTCAGAGATCCTTCCATGCACTGTACACAACAGGCAGTACTGGCTTAGCTATTTGCTTACCTCTGGGCTCCATGTGAAACTCTCTCTACAGTGCCCCTGCTGCCTGCCTGCCTTGAGAGCTGGAGCCTCCTTATTTGGAGCTGCTGAAGGAGGTACATGGCTCTGCTTAGCTTGCTTTGTTTTGGAGTGTTATGTGTGACAGAAAACTGTTGTGGCAGAACTAAATGTGAGGTGACCTGAGGACAGAATTACCAGAAGAGCTGGTGATCCCAGTGGTCTGCACAGGTTTTAGGTAAAAGCAAATATCTCTGCTGGCTATGAGGTTGGGTGTAGCACCAAGCAAGTTGTTTCTCTGGGGTGATAATGACTGACGTTATTATTTATGTCTTGAAATTAAGTGATGATCAACATATCTCAGGTTGGCTGGTGGATGAAACTGGATGGACACCAATAGCATAACCGCATGAAAATGTATCTTCAGCAGTGCACCCAGGTGCACACCATGTGTGCACCAAGGCTAGAGCTTATTCTGTGGCTCAGGAGACTGGGGACAGACTGTGTACTTTCTGCCTCTCCTGCTTCCTAAAACATCCCTTTAGCAATGAGTATTGATGTGCAACAGGCTCTGCTGAGCATGCTGGCAGCAGTGATTCTCAACTGAGTGACATGATCACAGATGGCACCTGTTCATGCTTCATGCTTATCCTAGAAACTTCTTTTACAGGATCATCCCAAAATGCTGAGAACAACTATGTTGTTAATGCAGAAATACTATTATAGTGCCATCATAGGTGTCTGTGATGCTGAAAGTCACATCTGCTTGTGTGAAACTCTGCTCTAAGAAAACCTGCTTCCATCTCTAGGTTATATGCTGAAGTAACAAAGGTGTTTGCTGTATTTCTTCTCTCTTTCCAAGTGAATGTCTTACAGCTGTATCCAACTCTTCTCAGAATGACCTTTCATAGGACACAGTGTGGAAGTTTGGGAGTTATGTTTAATATATTTATGATTACCTTTATTCATGTTCATAAAATGCTTTCAGGCATTTACAGTGTATTTGCAGATCCTGATCCTAAAATGAGAAAGTGTTATGTCTAACTTGAAGGAAGGAAAGGGAAGGTAAAAGGCGGCAAAGGCTTTTTCTCAGGTCTGCAGATAGAGCCACTGGGCATCGACATCTCAAGTCTGATGCCTGTCTTTGTGCCCTAAAATATGATTGTATTGCTAATAGACTGGGGAATCACTGACTAATAACTTTGCTATGCTGGGCAGTAATAAAGGAACTCTCATCTGTGCCTATTGGGAGGACAGCACTGGAGAGACGTATGTGCCTGATGGGAAATGGGTGGTCAAACTGTGAGACATTCAAAGTTGTTCAGCCTTGTGAATAAGTCTCTAGGTTTCACTGGGTGCTATATGAAGTTCAGAAGAAGGAAACACTCTCAAGTACCAAGTTGAATTTAGCAGTGGAATTTATTCTTAGTGGATGTTGTGGCTGACCAAGAATATGACCAAGAAAATGATATTAGGTATTCAAGTTCATTGATGACTAATAAATGGAGTGGTTTTCATAGAATCATAGAATATGCTGAGCTTGAAGGGATCCACAAGGATCATCAAATCCAACTCCTGGCCCTGCACAGGACAATGCAAGAGTCACACAAAGTGCCTGAGAGCATTGTCCAGATGCTTCTTGGACTCAGCCACCCTCTGGGTGAAAAACTTTTTCTTAGTATTGAACCTAAACCTCCCCTGACTCAGCTTCATGATGTTTCCTCAAATCCTGTCAATGGTCATGAGAATGAAGAGATTAGTACCTGCCCCTCCACTTCCCCTCAGGAGGATGCTGAAGACCATGTTGAGGTCTCCCCTCAGTCTCCTCTGGGCTGAACAGACCAAGTGACCTCAGCTACTCCTCATAAGGCTTCCCCTCCATACCCTTCACCATCTTCTTTGCCATCCTTTGGATGCTTTCTAATAGCTTAATGTCTTTCTTATGTTGTGGTGCCCAAAACTGCACACAATATTCCAGGCAAGGCCGTCCCAGTGCAGAGCAGGGTGGGACAATCCCCTCTCTTGGCCGGCTGGTGATGCTCTGCCTAATACACCAGGGCAGACTTATCAAATCCTCGAATGTCTAGGTGATAGAGAAGTAGGTGGACTCTTTCCCAAGCACATGGCACTAGCTGTTGGTGAGACAGAATATGTGGTGTGATGGACCTTTAGTCTGCTGGTATGTACTTGATACTGTACTTGTTATAGCACATTTTGCTATAACAATCTATGTAAACACTAATCTTGAGAATGATGGATAGTTAGGAATCTTAAAAGCTATGACAAGGTCCTACAGCAATTCTTCCGCTTCAATCAATATTCCTTGCTCTGTCCTTGCAGCACTCTGTGCAAAAGCCCAGTTTTCTACATTCTAACAGGTTGTTCAGTATCAGGGCCTGCATAAGGAGCACAGATGCTGCTCTCAGAATTGGTTGTAGAGACTTGATCAACCTGTGAATATGCAAGTCCAAATATCCTGCAATGATCTCCAATTCTGCTGTGCTTGTGAGATTGCAGTGTTTCAGAGGCAGTTTAAGGCTGAGGTCCTTTTTTTGTTGATACAAGAGCTAATGTTGTTCTAGAATATGACCAGTGTGTTAATGTATTCCATGTTCCTTAAGTGCTGTTACTGCAATACTGTTCACTTTCTGTCCTGACTGTTGCTGCCTGAGTTGTGAAATGACTTGCATATATTTGTTTTAGAGGTGACAGTGTTTTAAAGCAGGGTGAAATTATTTCAATATATGAATTCCAAGATCTATTTGAAATGGAAGATTACATGTGCCTAGAAGTAGTAGATAATAAGCCTTCTTTCAAACTTCATTCGAGAAAAAAAGCTGCTGCATCTCAGTGTTTTATATACATTTGTGAAGAGAAATTGTCAATATTTAGGAAAAGCATGTATCCTTTATCAAAACTGTAAGACATAAATGAAGCAACTGGGGGCAAAGCTTCCCCAGACCCTTTCCCTATTTTCAAAAATCTTAAATAAGTTTAAATTTGAAATCTGCACTCAGACTTGTTCCTGTGACTTGTGTGGCTAGGAAAGGAAGAAATTTTGGAGCATAGTTAAGTTTTTTCAGAAATCACACACCTCTCTTGCCTGTCTGCTTGGGACGAATGTAAATGCGCCTGTGTTTCCTGGTGATTGTCCAGAAGATAGCCTCTTCGGCATTCCACCGAACGGCCACCTGTCTGCCTGTAACAAATGATGGCTATAAAGGGAAGTGATCGCAGCCATGATACAGGCAGAGGCATTTGTTTATATTCTTATAATATGTATCAGATTGAATAGAAATTATCACTTGCAATTGACAAATGGAGAGCAGAGATAGTTAGTGGGTATGAGAAAGCTCAGCCAGAGCTGGGCCGGCTGTAAACTTTCTCCAGTGAAGGCTGTCTGCAGAAAGCAGGTGTCGAGCCAGCCAGTGATGAATGGTGAAGCTGGAGGCTTGCTTGTGTTAATGATCCACATATCTTTGTATAGCAGCTCACAGTCAGTAAAGCCTCTTGTTGCTTCTCAGAAAGGCTCCTGATGGGTAGAGGCTGCCATTTTGGGATGGAGTCTGTAATTAAGCAAATAGGGAGCAAAGCAGAGAAGTATTCTTGAGCATTTCTCCAGCAGAACAGTACTGACATGTAGTGTTTCCCCTCATGGTTTAAGTGTCATCAAGACCAGCTTGCTGAACCCAAGCAAAGCACACCTGGCTACGTACAGAAGTGCTACTACATGTTACTGTAATGATAAGATTGTTGTGTGAACAGGGAAAAGGGGTATTCCTTGGAACTTTTTCAGATCAGTAGCTGCCTTATATTACTGCTCTACCAAATGGCTGCTATTATTTCTCCCTCTTGTCTCTGTGTAGATGAAGTACTTCCTTCTCCAGATCAAGAAACTGAGTATGTCCAAGTAAGAAGCCTAAGAACTGACCAGTGGGCTGGAGAGAGAGACAAATGCATTCAGTCTGCAAACAGGCAGAATGTTTTCAGTTCCCACTAGCATTTGGCCCTTTTTATCAATTCTTGGGAGAGATACTGGAACTAAAGAAAAATATTGGACCAGAGATAGAAAAGTGTCATGGCTTAACCCCACCTGGCAACGAAGCACCACCCAGCCGCTCACTCACTCCCCACAACAGGATGAGGGAGAGAATCAGAAAAGTGAGAGAACTTGTGGGTTGTGATAAAGACAGTTTAACAGGTAAGGGAAGAGCTAGGGACGCAAGGAAAGCAAAACAAGGAATTCATTCACCACTTCCCATGGGCAGGCAGGTGTTCAGCCATCTCCAGGAAAGCAGGGCTCCATCACACTTGGGAAGACAGATACCACAACTCTGAACATCCTCTCTTCCTTCTTCTAACCCCCTCTTTATATTCTGAGCAGGATGCTATATGGTGTGGGATATTCCTCTGGTCAGTTGGTGTCAGCTGTCCTGGCTATGTCCACTCCCAATTCCTTGTGTACCCCTAGACTCCTTGCTGGTGGGGTGGTGTGAGGAGCAACTCTAACTGAGCCAAAACCAGCATAAAAAACAAGACTTCTCAAGACAAGTGATACCATCTGTGCTGTTTGGCATGAATTTAAAAATAGAGTGGACAAATCTCTGGAAAATATGCATCTGGTAGAAGCAGTGAATTATGTGGTTTTTATGAACTATTTGCACGAGAGTTTTTTGGATTCTACATGTCAAGATCTATTCCTGCAGATACCTGTAGTGATCTGCCATATTTTTATTTCCTGTCCAAAGCTATTTGGAGGTGGGGTTGTTGAAAGAAATGAAGTAGGAGTGGCTGAGGAATCAAAGTGCATGTGAGAGTGCTGCAGTGCAGGTCAGTTCCATACTTTGTGCTTGCCTCTCAATTTGGTAAGAAGGAGTAAAGATAGCATCACCACCTGTATGTATTTTGTAGAAAAAAAAATTGAACATGCAGTAAGATGTAGCATAATTTAATGTTCTCTCACCCACCTGTTTGCATCTGAAAATGTTCCATATGGGCTCAACCACCAAAGGTGTCCATCTGTGAGTCTATGGGATACAGAGCTGACTGGAGTGAAAGTGCTACATGAGAGAGGCTCACCATATAGCTACTGCCAGGAGTGGGAATAGACTGGGTTATAAGCTGCCTTGTGCTCTTCTTTCTGTTTACTGAAGTACTGCCTTGTGCCTGCTAAGGGAGGCTACTCTAATTCTTGGAGTCTTGCCCTAAATCTGTTTTTTCAGTTTGGTAGAAAACATATGTCCCAAATCTCTGAGAACTCGTTACTCCTGCTGGAGGATAAATTCAGGGAGTGCTGCCAGTCAACCCTGTGCAAGGACTTTCAACTCGGAAAGGAATGTTCTCTCTGTTAATTTTCTGCCCAGATGCTGAATACTACTAGGGAAAGGGTTATACACAAGCTGGCTAATTGAAAACAACATTACAGAAAAGTGAAGCATTTGAAAGAAGCACCAATTTCTTCCTCATGTGTTAGTTCTACTGATGGCTGCTACTTTAGATTTCCTCTCAAAATAGGAAGCTATTGGCTACAAGTAAACTCTCCTTTCTTTTTTTATATTGTTTCCAATTAAAAGATGAATGGTGATTTGTCTGGCTTGCAAATGGGATAGCAAACTGTTCTGACTGAAGACCCACTGGCTTTGGCTTGCTTCCCTTTCACACCTCATGTTTGTGCAGTGAGAAGGCTCCTCTCCAGAGATCTGGCTTAGGTAGAGTGCACTGCTCTACAGACTGCTGCCCAGTCTTGCCAGGACAGAATGTTCCTTGCAAAAGTTCATAAATCACATAATGCATGATGTGATCAATATATCCCTTCCATATTGAAATTCCAATAATTAGTTTCTCCAAGCAAGTAGGAGTCCAAACTTGGTACATATACACCTCAAATCATGTTATGTCTATCAACATGTTGCTTTTGGGGATTTTGTCACAGATGTTGGCACTGTAAATTCTCTAGAGCAGTAATTAGGATGTGTTTCTGTTTGTGAATCATTGTTCAACAGCAGGGCATTATTTTTATCCCAGTGTTTAGAATTATGTGCTTGCTTTAGCTTTAGTGTCACAGCTGTGGGCTTGTATTCCTACTTCTAACCACTTACTACTGTGCCCTGGAGAATTCGCTAGTGGTCTCTGTCCTGTACTTTTGATGGGACAGCAATACTTTCTTCTGGAACCACTCAAAAATCTTCAGGCAGAACAAACCACTTAAAGAATGCTTTGTGAGTAAACTGCTGGGCTGAATGATAAAGGAGAAACTCAAAAATTCCCTTGCTGATTTCTTAATATCTTATTTTTTGGGAAAAAAGTTAAACTATCCTTCTCATAAAGCTTATAACAGAATAACTGACACTTGTTTTAAACATGAAAGTCCTTACAGTAGGAAAAAACCCTGTTTATTGCCTTAGCTTTACTATACTTTTCTTTGTGTGTTACATTGAACAACTCTTGTCCTATTTTAATCTGGAGAAATCCAGAATGATGTTTCAAGGGTGAATCAAAGGCAGTCCGAGTTTATCCACTCAAGTTTGATACTGAGAAGAGGAGGTGATGAATAAAGTACTTATAACTTTGCTTAGGTAAGTGCCCCTTTGTCATGCTATCATAAATAAAGTCTGTGAAGTTTTAACAATTAAATTAGCTACTGGCAGCAAGTAGGTGTTGTCTCCTAAGTATATTTGTTGGCAGGTGCTCACACATACCTAGAATTGTGATGGGTGATGGAGTAGAAGATATGTCTTTAAAAAAAACCCCAACCTTAAAAAACAAAATCACATAGCAAAAAAAAAAAATCAACTGCTGTTCTTTGGTGGTTCACTTTCTGGTGCCTGATGGAACATTATAGATCTGAAGGGCAGTGCTGTTGCATTCATCTGGTATTTAAGGATTAACTTAATTTGCTGCAGCTTCAGTGTACTTTAAAATTTGACTGAGTATTATCTTGAATGTTCTTACTTTGTGCTCTTCTTGTAACTGAAGTTGAAAGTGTCTACTGCCATGTTCATTTGGCAACACTGACTTTCATTCAGAGATACATTTGAGCTATGGAAACATTTAAAATTAAATAGCAAGAGGTAACAGACAGTGACAGCATATCTCACCAGTATAGCCCTAAATTAACTGTTAACTCTTATTAGTAAAGTTATGGAAGATACAGGAGACCATAATGTATATTGATTACATACATGTCACCTGGGTATTTTCATAGTCGCGAAGGCTTTCCCCCTAACACAAACTCCTCTGTGTTGGGTGTGGGTTTTCTTTTTCCAGCCAGCACTTCTGTACATAGAATCACGGCCTTTACTCCAGTCTGGAAAGTCCTCCCTGTTTCATCAGTAAAGATGGATGAAAAAAACAGGGGAAAATGAGAGGAATTGAAAAGGATCAAAGTGTGTAGGGGATACTGTCAGTGGAGCTGAAAGTGAGTGGAGCTGATATAAGCTGTTGCAGTGCTAGTGAGAAGAAAGGGGCTGAGCACAGATACTCAGCGTGCTTCCTAGAAGAGAATGTCTTAACTCTGCTTTTGGTAGGGAAATTTTCTATCTTTGTCCTTTCTATCCCCACTGACAAAACTCCATGGGAACTAAGGCAGTATGAAGAAGGTGTAGAAGTTTCAACAAGAATTCATGCAGCTTGGTATCCTCTTTGATAATGGCCCTATTGCACACTTTGAGAACAACAATAGTATTTGGTAATCCAACAGTTTAGGGGCTTCCTGAGCCAAAAGTTTCATATTAACTACTGTGATGAAAGGTCTTCATAAGGACCTAAGCTGAACTACATTTAGCAAAGCAAGAGGGGGAGCAGTGTGAACTAGGTCTTCTCTTGATTCCTGAAATGTACTCAAAGGTGAAACCAAAATACTTTCAGCCAGCCCAGAGCTGCTTGTAGGGCAGTAGTGCCCTGGCTGTTTTGATGAACTCAGATTAAAAACACAAAGTTCATCTTTAAAATAGGTGGGAATGAAACCCTATGACCTGAAAGAAGGTAGGACTGGAAAATACCATCTGTATGGGGCATTGTTTCAGGCCAGAAGAGTTCTTGTTTGTTTGGTATAGGATGTGAATCACACGAGGAACTTGTTCCCACTCCATAACCAAGTCATTACTTTGTCTTGTCATGAAGAGCAAATGTAGCCTGGTTAATATGGTTGCAAAGAGGCCTGCAGTTAAATAAAAATTTGGGTTTAATTATACCAGGGATTTTTCAACTGTTACAGCTTTCTCAGAGGCCATGGCACTCACAGTTTCTATATGAAACACAACAGATTGTAGCTACCTGCCTTGCTTGCTCAGTAGTGGGCCATGAGGCTTGGAGTATGAAGGAACATTTATGTGTGAGTGACCAGGATGAAGATGTGTGGTGGAGAAGGGATAATGCCTTAGATGCAGCACAGGAGCCTGTACTGTTCTTGGTTGTGGATGTTATAAGCCTAAAGAGGAATAGGCTGTGCATAATCCAAACAACTCTCAGCAGTCTCAGCCACAGATTCCTGGCAAGCAGATGCTATTTAGGAAGAGCACTGGCATCTCTTTAGCAGGAACATGAATTGCAAAGATATGACTTGTGAGACAGAGTGATGAAAACATAGTATATGGGATTTCCTCTTTCTTACATGTTTACTGTTTGTTCTCTCTCCCCACCTTTTAAGAAGAATCAGGGATAGGAGTAATTTGTTGGGTTTTGGATGTGCGTTATTGTCTTCTTGCTTTTTCCCCACCTGCTGGTTTCTCTTCTCTGTATTTGGGCCTTCCAGGCTGTAGCATGAATGTAAAGTTATGCATCTCTGGCACAAGGCCATGCCCTTTCCCCTCTTTACCCCCACGCATGTGCCAAATGCATTAAGAATGAGTCAGGAGGACTGCTACAAAAATAAAATAGCACTGACATTACCTCTGCTCCTCCTACCACCCTAGGGTTCCTTGTGCACTATTTAAGCATTGTTGTTAGAAGGAAGGTGATCCTACCTCCCTCTATGGAGCTTGGAAACATGGTCCCTCTAAGTGATTTAGACTTTTAATCTCACTCTTGAAGTCTCCCCTGCTCCCCGCCCCGCTGTTTCAGCTGTGTACTTATTCTCAAATTTCAATCTAAACGGTGACCTCTGTGTTTTGCCCTGTTGCTCTGGGTAGGGCACAAGGGGACCCTGTTCTCTTTCCTTTCTTTCCCCAGACATCCTGCATTCAGGTGACTATTCTTCCCATACAGGACTGATGACACATCCCTCTAGAGTACACCAGTGCTGCTCCTACCCTGGACTGCTGCATAGGAACAGGAGATAAAATGTCTCTGGTCCTCCTTCTGTAACAGTTTTGCCCCATGTGAGGGCTGTGTCCCACAGCAGTGTATCTCAGCATATCCTTAGTGCATAATTATGCTTTGGAGCTGACTTTTCACAGTGACAATTTTCCAATTAGGAACTGCCTCTGCATGCTTTACATTTGTAAAAGTGTGATATCCGTCTCTCTATGTTTGTTCCAGTGGAATGAAGGAAACTAAGCTTTATGGCAGGAATTGACAACAACATGTAGCCTCATGTAGCCTCATGCAGACCAGCCAGCTCTTTCCACTAAGCAAAAGTGTACATTCACTCTGAGCTGGATAGCTTTTGGGTCCTGACTTGCAGCCACTAGGTCATGATACTGGGCAGTGCTTCCTCTTCTCCTTGTCTTTCCTTTTCTCTTTGGCTCTTCTGTCTGCTCACCTGACCCAAATCCAAGGGGAGAGGTAATAACACAATAACATGGGGTGGGAATCTTTCCACTGCATCCTCTCCCCACCCCCACTCCTGTCCATACAAGATTGATAATGAAACCGATACCTTTTACCAGCGTAATTTTCATATTTAATGAGCGTGACTCAGAAACTATTACATTAATTAGTCAAATCCCACAAACCGTTAATGGTGCACGCGGTAATTAATATTGTATTCAATTAAAAGCTGACCTGTTTCAGGTGCCTTCCCCTGGTTTGGGGGGCTCTTTGCAGTTAGCGTATGTTCCAGTGCCTGAGGCCAAGCCTTTTATTTTGTTCCATAGTGGGGAAGGGAGGTATTTTTTTTCCTGTTTTGCTTTTATGGTTTTTTTCTTCATGAACATATGCTGGTTTGTCCCCCAACCCCCCCGCCCCTCCATCTCCAAACGTGCTGCTCTCACTATACAGACAACCTGCTTGATGTGATTTATGGGTTAGCACAGTGTGGGGCTCACAGACTGGAAAATTTCCAGTTTACACAAGAATTCCCTGAAAAATGAGCTTGGTTAATTTATTTCTTTCATTAACGAGTTTGAACTGTGAGATAATCTTTCTGAAACCCGCTACCCTTGCCTTCACAAACCCTGGGAAGCAAATAAGGCCCCTGTTCTGCTTCCGCAGGGCTGAAATTCACACCTCAACTAGCTGTGGACAAAAACATGTGGTCAAAACCTATTTTTGAGACTTATTTAAAGAGATGAGGTTTTTCTTGTCACCTGAAGGTGAGGGGTGGAGGCCGTAGGTCGTAACATTAATGCTGCAGACCTGCACTGAGTTAGCTCACTGCTATATCCTGCTGAAGCCTGTGGACTTGCTGCTGGTTGGTTCTGTGGGAGCAGGGTGCAGGCTTTAAGATAAGCCCTCTTCTATTCAGCTGTGGTTCACTGGTTGCCTAAGATCCAGAAGCTATATCCATTAATTTCCTGTGCTGTTTCTTCCTATTCAGTATGAGGTGAGGAGTTGTATATAGGTCCAATCCTGATGCTTCTCTCTCCTGATGTGATCTGAGGACCACTGGTTACACTAGATGTTACTGTTTCAAAGCATTTTGGGCCATTCCACCAGAAACATGAACAACAGACTCTTCGACTTTTTTTTTTTTTCCTGTGGTTTGTGTCTGTTTTGTTTGTTTGGGTTTTTCTTTCCTTCTTCATTTTTGCCCTGTTCACGGTTATGGTATGTTTCCAAGTGCTCTATAATACCTCTGGAGTTCGTCAGGAACTGTAGTGACAGGACAAGGAGTAACAGGTACAAATTGAAAGAGGAAAAATTTAGATTAGATATGAGGAATAAATTCTTTACTCTGAGAGTGGTGAGACCTTGGAATAGGTTGCCCAGGGAGGTTGTGGATGCCCCAACCCAGGCAGCATTCAAAGCCAATTTGGACAAGGCTTTGAGCAACCTGGTCCAGTGGAAGGTGTCCCTGCCCATGGCGGAAGAAGGTTAGGACTAGATGATCTTTAAGATCCCTTCCAACCCCTTAAAATTCTATGATTCCATGACATGCAAGGGGGCAGTACTGAATACAGCTCTAAACCTTCTCACTGAAGTTGAATAACAAGGAGCCATTGTCACCCATGTGTCTCATGAAAGTTGTGTCTGTGGATAAATATTAAAACATCATTTGTAATAAAATCATCCTGCTTGCTGCTGAACAGTTTGGTGTCTGCTCTGACCAAAGGCTTTTCCAGTGAATCACTGCTCTCTAAACAGATGTCTTGGTTTCTGTTGCTATATTGCATTATTTCCCCCTACAGATAAATATATTGTTCTTCATGCTAACTGTCTGCAGAACAGAAGGGAAAAATATGCTTTTCTTCAAAATATGCTATTGCTACTAAGACTTTGAATGAGAAACACATGAAATATCACTGTGATTTCTTCCTAAATAAGTTTAGTCATCTTTTAAGAAAATACCCCCCCCCAAATGATTGTGTTATTTAGCTTTGTAAACATCTGTTATTATCCTTTAAATCAATAGAGTTTACTGAGAAGGAGCTCCACTTACTATCATTAAGGACTTTCATGACACCTGTTCAGTAAACCAGCTGAAATGTTTCTGTTCGCGTAGTGTTTGCCACACTTCTGTCTTTCAGCCTGTCTTTCAGCCTTTTTTTAAAAAGTCAAATCCACTCTGAAGCAGTTTTCCATGAATGTGTGGGCTCCTTTTTACTGACACTGAGCTTCCTGACATAGGATTTCCTGTACATGTCTTTTGTGGTTCTTTTGCAGTTCTTTTGCGAGTATTTTTAGGAAACCCAGTATTATGTAGATGGTAACCTGAGAACTGTTAGTGTGGATGATGCAGGCATGACAATATTTGACTTCAGTGCTGCGTAGGGCAGGGAGAAAATTGCTTTTTGTTCCTTGACAGGAATTTTTAGGCACTATATTAAATACCTCAAAACTACCAGCTGAATAAAGTCTTACAAATCCTTTTAACCTGCACATGCTTCCTTTGAAAGGGCAGGTATCAAGTAGGCATGACCATGAAAATGACTGCAGGTGCTGATAAGAATACTCATGTTCTCTGAGCCACTACCACTTGATTTTATCTGAGGGTCAGGTAATTTTAACAAGGCCTGCTCAGCAGGAGTCAGTGGGCTGTGCCCCGTTCCACCCAACTGGCTACTACACAGCATGTCACTGGTGTGGTTGGCACTGTAAGACTGCAACCCAGGGAGTGCCTTGGGGGACTAATGAAACACAAGACAACTCCCACAGGACTATGGTAAATATTCTGTGATTTTGAGATTGTAAGAGTGAGGTAAAATTATCAACACTGCTTCCAGCACAAATCCAAAACAAAGCCCCATACTAACTGCTGTGAAGAAAACTAACTCTACCCCAGCCAGAATTAGCACGCCCTAAATGTGACACATATATTTCTTGGAGCTGGTAGCTAGCTGGCAGGTTTGCCCTTATGTATTCTTTTCTTTCAAGAACAGTTTGCTGTCAAAACAAGCAAGACCTTCCTCGATGTTTATGTTGTGTTATATTGTGACCATCTTGTTTGTATAATCTTGAATGCTTCGTGATAAACAGAGAGACAGATCTTTGCCTTGGAAGGTTAGCTCACCTTTCTTCCTTGGTTAGAGGAAACCAAATGAGTTTTCTGTTATTTTCAAGAGCTGGAGTTTTCCCTTGAGGAACTGTTGATGTTCACTAACAAAAGTGAGGGCAGAGCAACACTGAGCACATATTGAAGCTGAGCTCCTGTCTTTCCTCTAGAGACTGAAGTTAATGGGGTGGCATGTGAAATCCTCTTGGTGCACAACAACACAGTCACTGAATATCTGTCAGTGGTTTTCCTCTCATCATTAGGAAGTTTACAGTGCCTAAACAAAGGAAAATCTGATTTTTTTCATGGGGAAGAACACAAAATGTATATACTTCATAACAGGAAAAACATAAGAATTCTGTAAATCTTGCTCACTATGCTTTAGTAGTCTCAGTCTAAGAGTGAGCTCTCAGAGAGATGGGCAAAAAATCCTTTGATCATGTACTAGTGGAAGGTAAGGCAGCTAAACTGAGAGGAGGAACTGTGGCATAAGTATTGCTGGATAAACTTGGGATGAAAGAAGACAAAGAGCCCTTAGCATTTGGGCTTCTTATCCTTCTCATTTAGAAGGAACCCAAAATTTAAGTAGGAATATGGGGGGTTTTCTTCTGATTCCTAGGACAGTCCTCCTCCTCTAACGTAATTTGCAAATCAGAATAAATTCAATTAAAGCCAATTGGCAACCTCTAGGGAGAATCAGAGAAAGAAAATGCAATTCAGCTCTTCTGCCTGAAAAAAAGACACTTCTTGATCAATTTACATTGGGACAGTAGATAGCTGCATTTTTTTCTTTCTTTGTAGAAACACCTTCATTTAATTTGTACAAAAATTGCCATAAAGAGCTGAGAATATTATTGACTAAGTAACTAATTTGAAGGATAGATGAAAACAAATAACTTGGATGTAACTTCATTTTATCTTCTAGAATCAGTCAACAAGTGATTTGGGTCGATATATTTATAAAATTAGAAAGGAACAAAGAATCTCATCCTAGAACATGGTTCCACACTGAAGCAATTGTCTGCTAAATCTGTTTGGAAACATGATGCTATTTTTTAGCAGCTCTGTCACTCAGAGCTTCTACCCTCAGATCTACTTCTCAGAGCATCTTTGTAAGGCCCATGTACCTTTCTTAGCCTTCAGCAGTTATCCTTTGGAAAGGCAACAGGGTTTTAAAAATTATTCAGATCTGAATTTACCCTTCTCCTTAAATCTATTTGCCTTGACATTTCTTTTTGCTTCATAATAATTCACTCTTGTAAGTGGCTGTTCTTGTTCCTATATTCATTGAGGTCTAGGTGGCCTGGGGCTGATAAGTTGTGCCTTTTTCATTCAGCAGGTTCTTCTGGGACCTTTATTTTCTCGCTTGTTCTGTCTGTAGGGAAAAAGGCATTTTTCTCTGCTACTATAATATGCTATAATATGAGCCCACTGTAGTTGAGCTTCTGGAGGAGTTTCATTGGCATAATCAGTTCTGTAGTCCTGCCTGTACTATGTCCATACTGACAGACATGACTGCTGAAATCTGATAATACACAACTGCAAGGACATTTTGTCTAAGAGCATAATGTTTCTGTTACTAGTTAGCTACTTTCAGTAGAGCAAATTCACTGTCACAAGTTAAAGAATGTAGTTTGGTGGCTTACTAACAGTCCTTTACCTTATCTTTTCTGTTCTAGCTCCAGCCATTTGTTCCCTGGATTCTTATACAGCATAGCCCATTTTATCATTGGCTTCTTCATAATTTCTATTGTTCACAGTCCTTTGTTTGATATATACTAAATCTTGTAGCCCTTGGGCCCAGAGACTTCTCATTCCCTTTTATTACCTTTTTTTTTTTTTTTTTTTTTTTTTACCACAGGCACTGAATGAGTAAATCCTTGGCTGATGCCCAGTTTGTAGCTACCTGGAAATCTCCTGGTTTGAGTACCAGCTTTATTACATATTTATGTATCTTACTTTATATCTAATTTGGAAAGGGTCTTGGCTTTTACCAAGACTCCTGCAGGCCAAGTTCTGGCCTGATGGAAGATGCTTGATTGTGCCCTGCCTGTGAACATTCATGTACACCATCATGATAAGCTTTACTTGTTCCTTCTCTTCCAGGTGAGGCTCCTCTCTCTTCATCATCTCTGTTTCTATGCTTCCATTGTGCCTTAGAGAAGCTATCTGCTTTCATGATGCACTCCTCTGCCTGTCTATTCTGCTTGGAATGGAAGTCCCCAAGCTTTTGTCCCTGTTCAGGACTGAACCAGGGTCATCAAGAAGAGAGTAGTAGCTGTGATCTAAAACACGTGTGATTCTCTTAGTTCAAAGGAAAAGATACCTGGAAAAGTAATATATTTTGGTCTTTTTTTTTCTTGTTTACAAAAAAAGGTACATGAAGGCTTATTTTTTGGATTAAGTAAAGGGTAAACAAAAAGAGGGTTTTTTTGTCCTGGTAGGATTGGCTATATCTCAGTCCAGGTCAAAGCTGTCTCTCACTTTCCTCTTGGGGCTTTTTCCCTTTGCTTCCATGATTATCCTCATCTGCTGCTGTAAATATCTCCACCAATACAGGTTGTTGCTACTACATTTCATTTCTCTCAGAGACCTAAGCAAGAAGTAACTCAGATTCAAAAGATTTTCTCTTGTAGTCCACCACGTTGGATGGAACATCTAAGCGTGGCAAATGTAGTGTCATCCAGGATTAGGCTCAGCAACTGGTGTTTGCCAGGAGCCTCAAGTGCAACATAATACGTCATGTTCTCAAGCTTTCTAAGTACCATTTTGAAACCTTAAAGATGAGAATCTTTCCATTATCTCTACCTAGTCAATGGTAGTTGGATTAAAGGGCATAAGGTTTGGCTTACTGGACATGGATGCCTTTCAGAAAGCAGGAGATGTCTGCTGGGAACTTTCCTGTTCCCAGTGTCTCAAGAGACATCTGCACTTTCCTGTTCCCAAGAGCTGCTTGTGAGGATGGTGGTGTCCATGCATGAGGAAAGCACTTGTGAACTCTACGCATCTGTGTCTCTGTGTATATATGTGTGTGTGTCTCCATTTCTAGCACAGGAGAGAATCCAACAATATTTCACCCAAATGAGAAATGTTATTCTGCAGATTAAAGCCACGCAGTGCCTGGTTTTGTCTTTATTTATGCCTTTCTATTTCCTTCTATGCTGACATGGGTGCACATGCCGGGAAGCACTGAAGGACATAATTGGCGTTGTGAAAAATTATTGGGAAGCCAGGACGTTCCCTTGCAGTGATCCCCCCCTTCTCTTTCCCATCTGTCACCATCTAATGTGACAAAGTTTTTATCGGGCATTGAGGCAGAGGAGATTAAAAGTAAATACTGCAATCAGGAAGCAGCTGGGGGGAAAATGTAACACATTTCACACTAAGCTGAACAGCTCATCAACTTAGCCTTGTATATCTACAGTGGATGAGAGAGAGGGAGGGCTGCAGGGGGATGGTGTGGTTCAACATGCTTCTCCACACTGGGAGTCTGAAGAGGATCATGTGTTTTCCTAAACAAACAGGGCTCACGCTTTCTGGCACTTGCTTGCTTTAGAAAAGGAAAAAGCCCTGGGAGCACAGTAATTTTATGCTTGCTTTTGCAACAAGCTCTTGTAAAACACTGTTTTCCCAGGCACTGATTTGCATATTTTTGGACTCCCTTCCTGGGTACCATCATGTCCTACTCAGGTAGGAGGTCCTTACCAGACGTGTTGCTCTGGCTGCATCCAGATGCCACACCATCTCTGGGAAGCTGCAGGATGGACAGTTTGTTGGCTAAATGGGAGACACTACAGGCTCATGAGACTGGTACACACTGTGCTGGGCACTGTTACATCTTTCCAAACTGATCTGCCTGCAAAGGTCAAAAATCTGAAAGTTTTGTATCACATTGCTTTATTCTTATTTGTGTGTATAAAAATTAAGGTTGGTGAGCACAAACAGTCATATTCTCTTCTTGCAAAGTTTTTAGAAGTTTTTGTTTTTGTTTCAAAAAACATTGCCTATGTCTTCTTCCTTTTCTACAGAGCTGATGCGATGTGAGCTTAGTGCTGGTGATCAAAGATAGATTCTGATGTATGTGCAGGACTCTCAGTATCTTCTCTTTATCCCTGGGATAAATAAAGCTTTGGAAAGTGATGAAGGCTTCCCTGGAATCCCTGCCTCTGTGAATCTCTCTCCTGCTATGGAGGGTCAGGATCCTCCTAGTTCAGGAGCATTTCAGTCCCCATCATTTGCTTGGTCCTTGGTTTTGCAGCTGAGTACCAGTAAAAGTCCAATCCATGTCATTTTGGCTGCCGTTTCTTCTTCTATTTTGCCAGGAAATGGATTCTGACACTGTTGTTTTAATTAATTTGATGTGATTTCCTTAATTTACAATAACTTTCTGTTTTTCATGTCACTTGCTCTTCAATGTTGATGAGGTGTACTGTCATTGTTAGCAAGTTTTCTAAGGATAACAAAAATCCTCAAGTCTTTACAACTACTTGCTGAACAGCTGGATCAAAAAGTGTCTCCTCACATGGACTGAGCTCCTTCTGCTGTGCTTGGTAATCTATCAAGATTTCTAAAAGTGCAGAGTTTGTTTCCCTTCTTGTCTGATAGTCTTGGTTCCAAGGTAAGTTGTTGTAAATTTGGGGTTTTTTTTGTTTGTTTGGTGGGTTTTGTTGTTTACTTGGCTTGTTTTTTATTTTGTTGGGGGTTTTTGTTTATTTCTCTGTGTGCGTTTTGTTTTTAGTGATGGCCTTCAGGTTCCTAGCACTCCTGGTGCAGCTGTGACAGGGAGCCTGGCTTGGCCTCATCTTGCCATTTGGTGCCCTGCTCTGGTGGTGTCACTTTGGGGCCATCCAGCTAGGAAAACCTGGCCAGCCTGTACAATATATGGCAGCAACATGTATTTTGTCTGTATAATAACATTTACATTATTGGCTAAGGAACCCTGGTATCTCCATAGCGTGAATGGAACGAGGTAAGCATGTCAAGCTGAGCAGCTTGATGTGACCTGACAAAGTGTACTTGCAGCTCGGAAAGCCAAACGTATCCTGGGCTGCATCACAAGAAATGTTGACAGCATGATTCTACTCTGCTCTCCTGAGAACCCACCTGGAGTACTGCATCCAGGTCTGGGGTCCTCAGCATAAGAAAGATGCAGGCCTGCTAGAGAAGGTCCAGAGGAGGGCCAGAAAGCTATTTAGAGAGATGGTACACTTCTCCTATCAAGACAGGCTGAGAGAGTTGGGGTTGTTCATCCTGGAGAAGAGAAGGCTTTGGGGAGACCTTCTAGCAGCCTTCCAGTACACCTAAAGGGGATCTACAAGAAAGCTGGAGAGGGACTTTTTTCAAGGGCATGTAGTGTAGAACAAGGGAGTATGGTTTCAAACTGACAGAGGGTAGGTTTAGATTAGATATTAGGAAGGAATTCTCTACTGTGAGGGTGGTGAGGCACTGGAACAGATTGCCCGGAGAAGTTGTGGCTGCCCCATCCCTGGAAGTGTTCCAGTCCAGGCTGGATGGAGCTCTGAGCAACCTGTTTTAGAGGAAGATGTCCCTTCCTGTGGCAAGGGGGTTGGAACTAGATGATCTTTAAGGTCCCTTCCAATCCAAACCATTCTACGATTATATGTTTTAAAATAAGGCAAAGGGCCATTATTATACTTTCTCCAGTATCCTTGCCTCATGAAAAATAGGTTACTTATTGAGATTTCTTTTTTCCAGTAGGTCATATGAAATAAATAGCTGCTTGCTAGTGTTTGGCAGCTAAATCCTAATAATGCTGTCTGTAACAAGAAAGTACCAGCTCTCATTATGGAACTATTAATTTGCTCTCCTATTGATGCAGTTATATGTTTTATCCTAGGTCCATGGGCCTTGATCTGGTCTTCTGTGTCATTGTTTCTCCACACATCTGAAGGCCAGTGTCACTGTTACAGACCAGAAATGGGGGCACTGCTCTTATTCTCTCTCCTCTCACATTGGCGTCAAAGTCAGAGGGAGGAAAAGAAGTCACACTGCCATGCAGAACATAAGACACAAGAGGTATTAAACAAATTGGGGGTGGGGGAAGGGCAGAAGGAGGCTTGGGAAAAGTACTGGATGGGCAGAGGAGTGTGTGCAGGAAAGAGCAGACTGGACTTTGAAACCCTCTAAGGATAGAGATTTTACAGTATCTCTTGGTAACATGTTCCTCTGCTTATTTATGGTGAAAATGTTCTTCCTTATTATCAGTCCAAATCTCCCATCTTGCAATTAATTCTACAGTGTCTCTCTCTTCTGCAATGTCTCCTCCATGAAGATTCTGGCTGTATCTTAATAACCTCCAGGCCATTTGTATCAAAATGTTCTTCATTTTCTTGCTTTGTGGGTACAAATACAAATCACCCAGTGCAAAGTTGAGAGAAAACTGAAGAATTGGAGTTGAAGTAAAAATGAGCTGAAATTTAGCCTCAGAAAAGCTGTGAAAGCTAGGCCGATAAAACAGGCCTCCATCACACCATGGTGGTGCCCTGAAATGAAAGAATATATGATTTCTATAATTCTATGGTGTGGGCTTTAGGCTGCATCCCTGTTGTGGTTTAAGCCCAGATAGAAATTGAGCACCATGCAGCTCACCCCCTCTCTCCCCCTCAACCTGGTGGCATGGGAAGGAGAATCAAAGGAAAACTTGTAGTTTGAGATAAAGGCAGTTTAGTAGAGAAAGCAAAAGCCATGCACACAAGCAAAGAAAAACATGCTTTCCATGGGCAGGCAGGTGTTCAGCCACTTCCAGGAGAGCAGAGCCCCCCCACATATCACAGTTACTTGGGAAGACAAACACCATCACTCAAAATGTCCCTCCCTTCCCCCTTCTTCCCCCCAGCTTTATACATTGAGGATGATGTAATATAGTATGGAATATCCCTTTGATCAGTTTGGGTCATCTGTCCAGGCTGTGTCTCTTCCCAACCTCCCATGCACCTGCAACTTCCTCTCCAGTGTGGCAGTACGAGAAGCAGAAAAGGCCTTGGCTCTGTGAAAGCACTGTTCAGCAATAACAAAAACATCACTATTATCCACCCTGTGTTCAGGACAAATCCAAAACACAGCTCCATACCAGCCACTGTGAAGAAAATTAACTCTACCCCAGGTGAAACCAGCACAATCCCCCATCTTGCAGTTCTTTAACACCCTGAGTTCAAATGTAGACATCTCGAAGAGAAATTCCTTAGTGTTTGTGATATATCTAGGTGTAAGAGGGGAGATGTCCAAGAAAAATGGCTACTCCATTTAAACTCCATTCTAACTGTACTGTGTGCTTAATATGACTGAGGTCCTCACTTACATAGATGACAAATGGGAATACAGAAATGCTATCCTGCTCACTGACGAGGGAGAGCAGTCTTCAGGGAAGGCAGGCTAGTGGGGTCTCATGCTCTAGGTAAGTCGTAGGGACAGGTGCCCTGCATCTGACTGGCCTCAGCACCTACTGGGTGGTCTTTGTCACTGGTCTTTGCCTACTGGGCACTGTCTTTGTCCCATTCTCTCTGCAGGTACCACAGGAAATTTCTAAGACTTCCTTGTGCTTCAGCATCTCATTTGCTATGACATTCACTGTAACCACCTTCCACTGATATCAAATGGGCAGGGAATTCAGAACAGTGGGATAGTGGAGGGCTTCTGTACCTACAACCTCCCTAAAACCTCATTTGATGTCCATAAGATTTTAGTGGTATTGAGCCAGGCAGGTACCTGGTGCATTTCCTTTCCCACCCCAAGTTAAATAGAGGAGAAGGCAACTGCTTAATTTACTTCAATACATTAGTGTAGAGCATCATGCTGTGGCTAAATATTTGCTCAAAACTATTGGCAGGGAGGTTGCCTGAGCATTCCTCCCGTTGCATTCTTTTTCAATGCTTAAGAAGCACACGCAACATATATTGATGGCTGCTGATGTTCAGTTGCTAGTAGTTTTCTGTTTAATACTAATTTTTTAAAACAGAAGGAACTGATTGTTTTTAGCAGCTACTGCCTGAGGGTGCAGTCATGTGAGCAGGCAGACTCAGCTCTTGGTGGTATCCTCTCCAAGGAATGCTTTGCTGTAAGAAGCCCCGTTAGTAGTGCAGAAAGTAGCACTTTTCTAGGCTTAGGTGGATTGTCTGCTGCTAAAGATTCTGTTTTTTGGATACGACATAAAACTGAGGTTCTGAATACTTTCATATTTTTATAAGTGTTCCCTGACTCTCTTCTTGGTGTGTTATAAAGAGTGCTTGCGCTTTGTTTGGGCAATACCAAGTACCGTGATGAAGTGCAAGTAACTCAATGGGATTTATACGAGCTTATGAAGCGGAGAATAAACCCCATAGTTTGCACAGTAAATCAATTTGTAAAGCGCTTTGGGATCTTTCTGGATGAAAGCCGCTATATAAATGTAAGCCATGACCATTCATCATTATTGAATATGAAATAGAGATATACACTCTATCAAGCTAGAAGCAATAGGCTTGGGCTCATGATTGCTCACAGGACCCAATCAGTCACCAGTTCACGACATAATGCAACTAGAATAAAAAAAGAAAACCCACAGCAAATCATTCCAAGCAATGCAATTAATGGGCACCCAGTACAAATAGTGATCTCAGTCAGGAAGACTGGGCTTTTCCCAAGCAGTAGAATTGATGCCAGAGTGTTAGTAGGGGAAGGAAAGGTTCCTCACCAGCAGTACACGATATAGACATCCACTACAGCCAGACTAAGAAAACATTGTACTTACGCTTTTCAAATTTGGCTTTTCTTTTTCCATTTGGGAAATGGAACAGAGAATGTTTTTATAAAATGTGTCAGCTTTTGTTCTACAGTGAGTCACAGAGATATTGTTCATTTTTTTTCCACCAAGGAGTGATCCAGGCCCCTAGCTCTGTCACACAACCTTGACCATCATGTGTAGCATCTACAGCTCTTGCAATGCAGCATGCACATGAATGCCAGGGTATATAGTCTGTTTCTGCTGCTTATCCTTGAAAATATTGACTGCCGTGGTGAGCTCCATTTTTTGACAATTAAGTGGAAGTATTAGGCTCCTTCAAGAGCCAAGATAACCGAGGACTTTCTTCACTTGTGCAAGGGTCCTTTCTGCCCCCCTTCTGAGGGAAGGCAATATCTTGTATGAACCTCCCCTCCTTCTTTCAGTTGTGGTAATGTGTCTGTCTCTTAGACTGCTAATGATACTGTGAGATATAATATTCTGGTCTCATTTTCTGTTTGTTTGCTATTACCAAAGAGAGACTGAGCTTTAATAAAATATAAGGAGGGAGGTGAAAACTGGAATAAGAAAGTGGAGGGGTCCAGTGATCCCATTACATAAAACCTGTCTTACCACAGATGGTAAGGAAGAATAGGAAACTCCCATCAGCTCTTCTACTGCCATGACCATCAAGCAGTAACCTGCAGATTATATATAGTCTATAGTGCCCTATATTTTCACCTGCAGCTATCTTCAGCTCCAGTACAGAGTTGAAGCCTGACATGTTCTGGAATCACTAGATGGAACAGATATAGTGTTTTAGACTACCGTACAGTGCCAGAAGTGCTGCTATTGCAATTCAATATCCCATCAGAAGTATGACTGTAGGATTGGAAGGTTGAAGATCCTGAACAGTCAGCCTGTAGTTCTGGTAAATCTAGTGCACAAGACCTTCTGGCAGTCATCAGTGTGGCTGTTGTCACACTTTCCCTTAGCTTTAGAATCACATGTGTGCTAATAGCAGATGAAACTCAGTTACTGCTTGGCCTTGTCAAAGTGGGGCAAAAAAATCAGCCATTAGAATCATAGAATTATAGAATCTTTGAGGTTCAAAAAGACCTCCAAGATCATTGAGTCCAACCTTTGACCAAAAACCACCATGTCAACTAAGCCATAGCACTAAGTGCAGTTTTTTTCTTGAACTCTTTTAGAGGTGGTGACTTCACCACTTCCATGTGCAGCTCATTCCAATATTTAACAATCCCCTGAACAGCACTCCCAGGTTCTTTTCTGCTGGGCAGTTTTCCAGGCATTCTGACCCTAGCTTGTCAACTTCCTCAAGGTCAGAGAGGCCCTGCAGACAGGCCTCGATGAATTTAAGGGCTGGGCTGTCACCACTGTATAAATTTTAACAAGGGCAAGTGCCAGAGTCTGTACCTGGGACAGGACAACCCTGGTTGTATGTATAGACTGGGGAATGAGAGGCTGGAGAGCAGTGCTGGGAAAGGGACTTGGGGGCCCTGTTCAATGGCAAGTTGAATATGAGTCAGCAGTGCCCTGGCAGCCGGGAGGGCCAACCGTGTCCTGGGGAGCATCAGGCAAGGCAGGGCAAGGGAGGGGATTGTCCTGCTCTGCTCTGCACTGGTGTGGCCTCACCTTAAATATTGTGTGCAGTTTTGGGCATTGCAATATAAGAAAGATATTAAGCTCTTAGAGAGTGTCCAAAGGAGGGCCATGAAGATGGTGAAGCTTATGGAGGGAAAGCCTTATGAAGAGTAGCTGAGGTCACTTGGTTGGTTCAGCCTGGAGGAGACTGAGGGGTGACCTCACTGTGGTCTTCAACATCCTCAGGAAGGGAAGCAGAGGGGCAGGCACCGATCTCTTTACACTCGTGACCAGTGCCAGGACTTGAGGAAATGGCATGCAGCTGAGTCAAGAGAGGTTTAGGCTGGATATCAGGGTAAGTTTTTACCCAGAGGGCAAAAACTGGAACAGGCTCCGCAGGGAAGTGGTCACCGTAACAAGCCTGTCTGAGTTCAAGAAGCGTTTGGACAATGCTCCCAGGCACACAGTGGGATTCTTTGGGTGTCCCACACGGGCCCAGGAGTTGGACTTGATGATCCTTGTGGGTCCCTTCAAACTCAGTATATTCTAAGAGATACTACATAACTCCCAAAACAAGAAAGGGAAGTTTTCTAGTTTAAGCAGATCATTAGAAGCCATAACAGCTAGTTATATGTGCTGATATGGGAATAAAGAAAATGGGAGAATCACCGTGACAGAGGATTTCATAGTATTGAAAAATGTGAAAACGTGCCCAGGGCAAAGCCAGGAAGTGAGAGGAAATGCCCCAAACTATGCTGTGTTTTATATTACCCCCTGGAAAGGGGCTTGGGGTCACTGTGATTAGATCTCCAAAGCATCACCCCAGTTCCCCAAGAACAAGTCATTGTGTTCCTGCCCTGTCTCTAATCTTCTTTCTTTAAGTATCTACTCTAGGCCATTGCCAGTGGTAATGTTCTAACATTGATTGCACCCTTGACTGACATATCTACAATGCTTGACAAAAGTGGATCTTGTCTTAGGAGATTATAGTGCTGGAGCAAAGTGGCAAATAAAACAGATAGAGGGGGGAAAAGCAGCATATCTGCAAAGTGTGAATCATTTAAAATACAAATAAATAGAACAAAAACTTAATGTAAAACCTAACAGCTGTGAAATATGCTCTAAACCACCCACAGGAAGGAGAAACATACTGTGAGTTAAAATGTAAATACTGTCAGAAATCAAATGAGTTGGAATGTAAAATTTGATGATGTGTGCTTTGGGGAGGCAGGTATAACCAGGTAGGGAACTAGATTCAGAAGAACTGTTGTAGCTCTGTTATTGTGACAGTGTTAACACATTTAGAGCATTCTGGTGGAAGACTGCAATTTGGTGAAAACCTAATGGTCTCGTGCATTACCTTTCTCCTCTCTCCACATTGTGGTCTCCTCTTTGGAGAGCTAGAGTATTTTCTGCTATTCTCTTGACAAGACAGGTTCTCTTTCTTCTCTTCCTTCCTCTTGTAGTTTAAACTCAGAGTGAGAAGATGAGGGGAATGCTGAACTCCTGAGTTTTCCTCCTCCCCTCACTCATCAGCCTCTACTCTGAACTAGATACTATGAACCAGAGAACTTCCTTCTGCCCACAGGTTAGAGACTGCGGTACAAGGATGTGTCCCTTTTGCTCCCTTTGACTCTGGTAGGAGATATTTGATCCTTATTCACTCTCCCTAGTAGACCTCAGATGATCAGGCTGTCCTACATCTCGTCCATGAGGCTTGGAGAGAAGGCAAAAGTTGTGGCATCTTATACAAACATGTAAGGCACAGATACTGTATTGGGAAAAATGTGGAGTAGGAGGTGGGGGAATACAATTTTTAATTATGCCTGAATACACCCTAAATTGTCAGTTGCAAGCAAATTCAGTCACCCTCCCACCCATCTATTTTCTCTTCTGCATATGAGGTATATTTACTGCGCTTGAATTACAAATGACATACTGATTTTGTGATGTTGCTAAGGCATGTCAAAATGTGCACATTATTTTTGCAAGGGTTGGTTTAGAATCCATGTGGTTAGGGAGCAGCTCTGCAGAAAAAACCTGGGAGTCCTGACTCAGAGGTTGAAGATCAATCAGCAATGTGACTTTGAGGTAGTGAAGGCTGAGCACATACTAGGTTGCATTAATAGAATTTTATCCAGCAAGTCAAGGAGTGATTATTCCCCTCTATTCAGCAGTTGCAAAACTACCTGAGTCCTGTGTTCATTTTTGGGCTGCTTAGTACAGGTGAGATGTTGACAAAGCAGAGCAAGTCCAGCCACTGATGGCAAAGATGGTAAAAGGACTGGAGCACAATAGATAAAAGGAGAGACTGGATGACCGGAGTTTATTCAGCTGGGAAGAAAAAGCTAAGGAAGATCTAGTTGTAGCCTTCAACTGCCTAAGGGATATTTAAAGAGAAGACAGAAGGAGTCAGAGCAAATGATGAGAGGCGATGAATGCAACCTGCAACAGGGGAGTTACAATAGCTCTAAGGAAAACATTGCTCATAATAGGAGCAGTTGCAGAGAGGCTGTCTTCTTCAGACACAGTCACAATTTGCTCTGAGAAGCCTGATCTAAGTTTGAAGCTGGGCCTGCTTTGAGCAGGGGTTTGGACCAGAAGACCTCCAGGGTTGCTTTTCTGTAACTAACTGATTTGTAAGACAGCTACACTGAATTACGCAGTGAGTTAACTTAGAACATGGCAGACTAGAATAAAACTAGTTCCTTGCTTTAGCCAGAGACGTGGGCAAAGAGCCAAATGAGGTGCATCAGTTTCAGTGCTCTCTTGAACTGAATCAGAAGCATATCTTGAAGAAAGGGGTCCCTGAAATTAACAGAGACTTTGTTTGGTACTATACAATGGGTGTTTCTTGATAGATGGTTGCACATATATGAGCTGCCCTCATGCACCTAGCTAATGATGAGGTTAATTAATTAGAACTAGAGGAGACAAGTGTGCCCCTGTGAGTTTATTGGCATTTGATAACTACCTCGGAGAACTGAGCAGCATAAATGAGGGGTCATAATCAGAGATTGAAGTCCCTGCTCTGTAAAATGCCCTACTGAACAGAGAATGCTGTGGAAGCTGGGCTTGCTGTCAGACACTGTTTAATGTGTTCTTGATTGTTTTCATGCAGCTTTATTCTGTCAGAGGGAGTATCAGAGTATCATAATCTTTCTTCAGTTCTGCTGACTGAGAGAGCTTTTGAAAACAGAAATCCTGAAGGAGTTCCTGTAGTTAGTGCTGAGTTTCAGGTAGCATGAGAAGTGCATTTGTACACTTCTTTTGTGAGCCTGTTTCCAAATGTTTTCTTATTTTTACTCATTTTATGCATAATATTTTTAAAATAGTCTAGATAGGTCTTGGTCTTCTGACATCTATGGCCAGCAGTACATACTGTGTCTTCTGATATTCAAATTAGGCAGAGGGTGGCCTGTGCTGCAGTGAAACACACTACACATAGATACGTTGGAAGTTCCACCCTTGGAAGCTTTCAAGACTCAGCTAGAAAAAGGCACACATGACATGTTCTAGTGGTGGTAGAGGTCCCACTTCATGACTGGACTAGATGTCCCCCAAAGTTTCCCTCTAAATGATTTGATGAGGTCACTGCATCAGGGCAGCTCATCCTCTCTTAAGGCCTCTGTTCTCACAGGAACAAATCTGTTCACAGGCTGGAAAAGTGTCCTATCTCAAACACAAGCTGCAAGGACCACTTGAGCTGAGGCAGGTGTAGTATGGTGCACCTTGGGGCTAGCCCAGCTTTGCTGGAGAAGCTGTGGTATGAAGGGGCTTTAGTTGCTATATCTGCTTTCTGCTGGGGAGCTGCTGGCTTGCTGCACCTCCACATTAGCTTGTCTGCTGTTCTCCCACTCTGTGTGTCAGAAGTATGGAGCCAGCAGCAGACCTGGGCATTGCTAGAGAAGGCAGCGTGTGTATCTCATAAACTTGCACAGCTCAGCCCTTACTTACACTTCACACTAGAGTATTTTGCCTCAAGCTTAGAACCACCCTGTAAAGATCAAACTGTAGTGGGGAGCAATAAGCTTGTCCCTGCTGGAGAGCAAGAAGAATATGAATGTTAGGGTCATCCACCCTAACAGAGAACTGATGACATTTGCAGCATTGTCTAGCCCAGCTGCACTGAAGATAGAATATCTAATAAGCTGACTCTTAAGGCCTGTCTGTTGGAGACAACTGAAGTAATTAGGCTGATAGATGACCTCTAAACTGGCTTAGTGAAATCAGTATTGGTTCCACCACAACATCCTTGTCTGAGGGTGAGAGCAGCTTCTTACATTTTGGCTGGTGAAGGTAGAGAACAAGTTTAAAATGAGATTTTGGTTGAACTGGTAAAGCTTTCTCATGTATACAAGTGTTTGTGTATTATTTTCAAGACTTTACTGGTAGGTTTATACAATGAAAAAGTTTCACCAGTCACTTTCCAGCTTATGGAAAATTAATTGTCAGGAAGAGCTTCACTGCAGTGGTATATTGCCAAGGCTGCAAATAGACTTGTGTTCTGCTGCTCTTCTTGGGTTTACTAGACAAAACCAAGGAGACTGGCTGACCTCATGTTGCTGTACCCAACAGACCAACACATATGAGATGAGTTACTGTATCAAAGACCTATTTCATTGTTTTGCTTTTGAACATTTCCACATTGTTACATTACACAGCTGTCCCTCAAGTATTGCGTCAGTGTAGGATATGCCAATCCTTTCCAGGAGGAAACATGACAGCTCTGCAGGGCCACACACCCCATTACTCACATACAGGAGCTGTGCACACACACTAGCTGAGTGCTTACCCAGGTTTCACACTAGGATCTCTGGAGGTACAGCCCAGAGTTCTCTGTGTTGCACTAACTTGAAAATACCTTGTTAGAAACTGGTTTCTACTGCGTCTTGCAAGAACTTCACAGACTTCTATAAGGGTGTGCTCTTCGTGTGCCCATGTACCAAGTGAGTCCAAGTGGGTTTTCCCTTCAGCCCAACCCTGCCCATGACAGGGGGCAACCCCAACCCTGTGGGACAGCACATGTTCAAGTGCTGTTTTGTTTGTGACTGCATTGCTTATTGCAGGAACTTTCAAAGGAAGGCAATGGAAATGTCATTGAATAATTGAATATTGACAGGATTATGTTATAGGAAACACAGACATGGAGACTTGGAGGCAGTAAAACAGTCAGGCCTCAAAATTACACTGTACATGAAGACTCTGAGGGCGTCAAACACTGACATAAAGAGAGGCTTCTTTCACATATTATGGCCACAGGATTTGATTCAGGTTGTTTGGGGTGATCCTGTCATGCTATGTAACTATATGTGTGCTGGCATGGTAGACTAATGGAAGAGATCAGTTTGTGTTGAAATACATGCCATGCTCACTAAATCAGTAACCGCATTTTGGAAGCTCCCTCCAAGTAATCAGTTCAAAGTAGTCTGGAATAAATCATTCCTTGTATGTCTACTCTCCACGTGCACTCCTCAGATGGAAACCATCTTGTATTACATTTTAAGGGAAAAGGCATGACTTAACACATTTTTTCAGAAGCCAAAGCTATTCTGTGACACACTGTAAAGTTGTTATCTGAAGTTATTGGTCAGAACTCAGGACCTTTTCCATTTATACCACAGCTTTCTCAATACTTAAAACGAAGACAAGCTTTGTGCCTGCTTTGTATATTACTTGAGCATGCCCTGAATAATCCTTGAAATGCAGTCCCAGGACAGATCATACCCTAATGGACTGTGTGGTCTGTTCCAGGATATCCTCTAACCTTAGGATTCGGAACTTTCTTCACTGACGTCTTCTTGTCTTTTTTCAGGAGCTCACCATGAGTGATGGTAGGGTCTGTTCTGGGTGTGGTGTGAGCTTTCAGTGGGATTGCCTGCAGAAGAGGCAGATGTATCTGATCTGTCGCCTTCTGCTCTGTCCCTCTGAGATCATATCTATTGCAGGTATGTCCAACTGAAAAATGTAATTATGGTTATATGAAGGAGAGCCAAACATATTACAGTATGAGCATACATGAATATCTCAGAATACTCTATATTAATCCACTTTCCAGGGGCACTTCACAGTTGTGAAAGTTTTTTAAATTTTTGTGTTTCCTCCATTCATCTGACTTTTAAAATAACCTAATTTTCCTGAGATGTTGTCACAAGAGGGCAGAATCGGGGTTCATACATGCAGCAACATCTAGCACAACTGAACAAATCGCTATGTATCAGCTCAGCTACAGTAACAGCTGTGTGTACAACTAGCCCGCAGCAGACATGGGGTAATTCCACTTAACGCTGTCTTCTCCTAGGTTAAGTCAAATGACCTTGCATTTATCACATGCCAGAAGCATGCACATGCTCAATTATCAAGCTAAGATTATATGCCATGACTTCTTAAGGCTCGGTTACTTAATCCTCCATTTCAGCCCTAAAGGCTGTTTTTATACCTTGAATAGGTATCTTCCCTAGGTATTTTTATAAAGCCAGACTGCACTGGCAGTCAGAGTAGCAAATTGTGCTCTTTGGAATGCTCTGAAGTACTTGCAGCTCATTCCCTTACAACAAACTGGTTTTGGAATTCTGGGACTGTGCGAGCAGTCTAATAGCAAGTGAGGATACCTTCACCTGCTGAGAGTTCCCCAGCATGAACTACCTCTGTACCCATGGCTGAGTTATGTCTGCCATCGCAACAGTCTCAATTTAAGGGTGACTAAAATTGTTGACTTAGGTCTATTTGGCTGCTACAATAATCACATTGATCACTTTGAATTAATTCATTTGCAAATGCATTCTGGTTTGCTTACATACTTAAAATGTCACAGAATTTTAATTACTGGGGAAACTTTAAATAATTTCTTTTTCTTTTTAAAGGCTAGCAAGACCAACATCAGAACTACATTTTTAAAGGATTAATTCATTGTCATTCTAAATAATGGTTGTGATTTTTTTCTGCATTGTTAATGGACTTTGAAACTGTCTTTCATTTATAAAGAAACCTGTCACAGCTTTGGAATTAATAAAACACTCAGTGAGAACTGCCTACTGAACTAGTTTCCACCTATCTGACCAACTTCTAAGACAAATTAAATGGATACATGTTTGTACATGGACAAGTCTTCAGATATGATGGGGTTGATTCTAGAGTTAGTTCAAAAAAGTAGACAACCCCCCAAGAGAATACAGATTTTTTGAGCTTTTAACTGACTCTGCTAAATAATCATCAGTGACAACACAGAATTACATGTCCTCTGCTTTCTGGGTGAGAACCATGAGTCTGTAGTCCAGTTAGAACCTAAAAATGTGTCCTTTATGATGGCTAAGTCTTTATTAGCAGGTGGCACAGCAACACGAGGTGCCATATGCAGTGTTTCCCTTCTAATCTGATGGAAACTAGGCATGAAAAAACCCCCCAACCAAATAAAAAAGAGACCAAATTCACAAACCCACTTCATGCCTGAGTTATCCAGGTTCCCAAATGAACCACACTCTAGCTGATCAAATACATTTTTCCCAAATTAACACCTTTTCTAGTTTATTAAGTAGAACCTGTAAGACTGCAATATTAGTGTCTTCTACAGTGCTACACAACTACAATAGCAATCACCCTCATTCAAGTAGCATCTCTAAGGAGACTACAGGTCCCACCATGCAATGGGGTAGGCCATTCAAATAGAGGTGACTTGTTAGTGGAATTTGTAGCCTCTAGGAACAGTGCCACCGTACAGAAGAAGAGTGTGTGAAGAATTTTTACTTCTCTACTGTAAATTAGGAGCTTGTCTTGAGAGCAAGTTGCTCTCATTCAGGCGAAGTTTAGGTGGTCTCAGTCTCGATCACATGGATATTGTTCCTCCTGTTTTTCCTTTCTCCCAGCTGCTGCTTAACATTTAACTGGCTTGTTATCTTCTTCCCTTTCTGGGGACATAGGAACCTGTGCTCTGTGTGTGTGAGCATGCATGTGTGTGTGTGTCTGGCTGCCTGTCATTACAGCACTAATGGAAATACTGCACGGATCACAACTCTCAATTAGTTCCTCGGGAGATTGCTGTGACAGCCAGTTACTGAACAGCAAGGCCTGAAGGAATGAATTAATTTGTAGTACACGGCAGTTAGAGTCACAGTGTTAGCAATGGAATAAGACAGCAATAGACCCTGATTAGGCTCTGGCTGCGTGATGCAAGAGACTGTACCTGGGTGACAGTCTCTCTTCTCCATTGCACCTCCTGGGGTTAGGAAGGATCTCAGTCCATGAGTGAATGAGTTTAGAGCTATTAGTTTGGTTCTTGGAGTCACTGTCTGCCTGCGGCTATTTGGCAGCAGGCAACGGGCTTTCATTCAACACAGACAAGGGCATGCTGCTCTTCTCCTGGCCTGGAGCCAGGCTGCAGCCACTAAGTGAGTGGTATTCAGGGGAGGTAAGGCGATCTTCCTGTCCTCTTCAAACAACAGCTCTCTTCCTTATTAGTTCAGATAACTGTGTATCACACGGGGTGTCCTAAGGCTGCTGCACCAGGGGATGCTAGTGTCTCGCCTTTGCAGTGTTACATTTATACACGACATAGAGGAGCAAAATATGCTTGGTAAGGCATGACCATGCAGGCAGTCTTTGTAAAGTGTTCCTAGAAAAGTTGGGAAATGGTCTGAAGTTTCCACAAACAGCCACACATTCCCTGGACCTTGAAGTACCACCCTGTCCAAAGATTCTCAGTCTCTTATTCTGACATTCACAAAGCTGAATACAAAGATAAGTCTCGTCTTTTATCAATGACTTTTTCTTAAAACTTGTTTTTTACATATTTTATAGAGATGGCTTATTTGTGTGCAGAGAGGATTTGTCACAGTGGGACACCAGCCTCCCTTGACCAACCACCCAGTGAGAAGCCATGAAAAACCAATGAAATTTTGCACGTGGCACTTGTTTTAGCTGGATCAGGTCTGACCTCCTGAACTGTGTGACATGCAGAGCTGGGAAGGAGTAAGGTGGAAATAGGGAATTGTTCATAGAGCAGTCCTTGTGGAAAGAAACATTAGAGGTAAGTTTCCTGTGGACTGTTTTTGTGTAGTGAATTTGGTGCTTTAGAACAGAACTCTGCTGTATTGCTCTGATAGGCTAAGGAATATGCTAAGTACCAAATGGCAATAAATGGCCTGTGTCCTAAATTCTTTATGTTCTGGAAAGAAATATGTCTGAGTGAAGAGGAAAGAGAAGTAGTTATCAGACAATGCATTCCCTAAATGTGATTGTCCTCTGTTTATATGTAAAAGGGACATGGAAGCAGCACCAGCAGAGTTTTTTTATGCCATTCTGATCTTTAGGTGCAGGAGAAGTCTTTTATTTTAATGGAATTCCCAAGAGCCATTCAGTCTGTGGCCCCTGCACTGTCAACCAACAAATGGAGCAGTTAACATTACCTTTGTTAATAGGAGAAAGGAAATCAAGCCCAGCTCCTCTCAGCACTGGTGTCCTTGTAACTTGCAAGTCAGCAAAGTGGTTGTAAATGGGCTCACAACTCTGGCAGTGCTCCTCCCATGGGCAGTATTGCATTGGTTGCTTTTATTCTCCTTCATTTTGGAGTGCAAACAAAAGTCCAAATAGTCGATCTTTTCCTTTTTGCAGCCTGTGGCACTTCTCTGATCTTTGTGTCTACTGCTTGTATTAAACGTGTCCCTTGCTGCATGTTCTGGCCAGTAAGTGGTGCTCCCCCCTTCCTTCCTGCAGCTCCATTCTTTGCATAGAGCTAGGAGTGCTGTCATGCATTGCTGTTGCTTTCAGGTGTGTCTCACCCAGACGGTACGTAATGCTTTGATGGAATCTGTTGATACAATAATGGTATTTCTAATGTGAGTCCTAATGGTGTGGTTTTAATGACACTTCTTGGCATTATCCTGTTGTCTGTACATACTGCTACAGAGGTCTTTGAATAGGGTCTTCCCATGCAAGCCACCAGATGAGATGGGCCCCATCTGGGTTCATATGCAAAATGTTGAAAGGGAAGAGGAGAATATTTGTGTGGCTAACATGGCTATAAGGAGACTAGAAATACTGGAAAAATGAGACCTTGTGATGTGGTGGTTTTTGGATCCACACATCCCAGCGCTGTGTTCTTGCCAGTTGATGGAACATGACTCTCTGCAGGGATATGTGATTTGGCTGATATATGGGATGTGCCTTCTCCACTGGCCCTTTACAGACAGGATCTTTTCAGTAACGTGATTCACAATGAATTTTAATGGACACAGTCCTGATTTTCACACTCTTGATCACTTCTATCTGGGGCTTTTTTGCCTGGATATAAAATGCTAATTGGCTGACCTGGTGCCTGTCTTGAGTTTGTTCTTCTAGGTGGTAAAGACGACACCAGGACCAAGGCAGAAATAGTTTGTCCTTTAGTGATTGTACAGTTTTTTAAAGTAGAAAATAGCTACCCAAATAGTTATGTTGCAGAGACAGAGAGTAAAACATATATGAAGAACAGGGAGGAAGAAATGGACTAAAAGAGAGAGGCAAAGAAGATGGGAGTACAGAAAGAGAGGAAAATTGATAAATAAAAAAAGGAGAAGTGACTAAAGCAAGAGAAGAGAGAGGGAGATTCTTTCCTGATTAGAATTCATGAACTCCATTCTTACATTAAGTCTATATATGACACCTGGCCTTTAATGTGAAGCTGCCTACAAGCATTAAAAATTAAAAGCAGAAGGTAGGATCCATCCATCTCGGGCAGCACTGCTCCCCTCCTATCTGAGCTCTGCACAAAGCTATTACACATTGATAAATTATTTTGGGTAATAGCTGAGATATTACATTGTTTCTGAGTGAAGGTAAAATCTCTCCATGACATGGGCATTTATCAGGAGCGCATTTCATCCTATTTATTATGGCCGAGACGAGATCGCAGGCTGCGGGCAGAGCTGGCACGTTGTGCTGATCACCTCCCCCATTGCCTCCCTTCCCTCTGTCACTTAGATGATGGGATATTGATGGAGCTCATGACAAGTTAATTATTAACTAAAGATATGCAGTTCACCTTTGCCAGGGGAGGGGGCATAGAAGATAGTTCTTAAAAAAATAAATATATCCGTTGTATCTTAGGATTCCTTTCTCCACTTTCCTCTCTCTTCTATCTGTGGTATTTTACAACCCCCCAAATAAATCAGATAGGTTATATGAATTCCAGTGTGGTCTAGAAGGCCAACAGAAATGGAAGAACCTCTAAGAACTTCTGTTTTTTTTCAAAACAGTTTACAAAAAAGTTTTCCTCCATTGACTTGGCATTGGAAGTAAATTGGGAAAAATTTTCATTTTCCACTGGGTAACAAGGGCTTCTCTAACTCTTCAGAGGACCAGAGAACAAAGCCACAGAATTTTGATTCTGTCCCATAAATGAATACATTCTTTCTTTGTAAGGAAGAGATGTGTTAATATCATCTGAATATTTCATCTACTCCTTTCCACTGAGTGCTGGATGTTTCCCTGAAGGCTAACTGGTTTTGCAGTACAGGAGCAGTAAGGTGATGGCTGCAAAGATAATGCTTCCTTGTTCATCTGATCTCCTAGGCTAAACACAATGAGTTTGCCAACACATGAAGGACTGTGTCATATTTGCATCCTTGTAGTCTTGGTCACTGAGGGAAACAGTGAACCTTTGGGTTACGGTGTTTATCAGGTGTAATAAATAAAAGCTGCTCAGTTGATTGGCTGTGGACTGAGTAGTCCTTCAGTCTGCAGTGTTCACCTTGCAGTAACACAGCCAGTCAGTACTACCTCATGGTCATGTACTATGAGTCAGTGCACTAGTGTCTTACTCACTTTGCAGAGAAAATAACTGAGAGTTGCAATGGGAAGTTTTCCTGTTAGCACTCTCATCAGGAAGGCTGAGGTTCAAACAACCCTCTGACTGATTCTGCAGTTTGTTGAGTAGGCTGGAGACAAGGCATAAAAGGCAGTAGAATGCCAGAGGTAATTAGTACACTATTTTTTGCTCAGCTTCTTCTGGTTTGTCCATAAACTATCTTAACATTGTGTTGGTCAGATAGTTCAAGAATAAAGGAGCTATGGCTATAAGCCACCATAACAGTGGTCATTTAGAAAATAATTATCAGGCAGAAATGTCACAATCTATCAAAAGCAGCATTCCCTCCATATAGTCTGTAGTACAACCTGTCTAGTAAGGTTTTAGCCTTAAGAGTCCTTCAGAAAAAATAAGTGTGGGTTTGTTTTTCAAAACCCAAGCTGCTCTAGATGCCAGTTTAAAACTACAGATGTGCCAAATATCATGCAGGTTGGAATTGAACCATATAACTCATTTAGGACCCATCTAATTCCCTTCCTTGAAGAAAGCACATTATTATTACTTCTGGAATGGAAAAAAAACCCGTTATTTTTCTAGTTGTCTTTTTATGAGCTGTGGCAAGGGATGCAAGTTACTATCTGGTGTTTCTGCAACAAACTGGTGTCCCCAGGGTAAAATTACTTGCTTCATGTTTTTCAACTTGAAGTATTCCAAAACTTGTGAAAGCTGCTGTGTGCTCTCTATTCTTTTGGTGTAAAACATGCTCTAGTGAAGCACCACTGAGCAGGGTAAGGGAAAACAGTACCATTTTTGAAATCCACAAATTCTGTTCCCTTGGATTAGTGCCTTATACTGGAGTTTCTGGAGCAGACATTTTGTTTTACTGATATTTGGCTTTTCCTATGAATCTGACAGTTTCAGTTCTAGGTTAATTCTGGAAGATCTTTTTTTAAAAAAAATAAAAATTAAATAAGCCACATTTCCTATTCCACAGCCGTGAGGATTCTCTCTTTGAAAATACAGATTTCTACTCATTTGTCTCAAACTGGGAAAGTGTAAGTAAATTTCAAGCAGATGGATTTGAATTTTCAGTGTAACTCTTCCTCTGTGAAACTATGCTAGATGCTCAGGCATTGAAATTGCTGTGCATAAAAGCAAAACTTTCAGAGCCTTCGTTTGCTTCATACACTTTGGCTTTTTGAAATCTCCAAAAATCTATTGCTTTTTGAAATCTCTGGAAATTGATTGCTATCAAAGGCATGAGAAAGAGAGATGAGATTGGGCTCCCAAGTACAGATAAAGTGAGTGCTGTCTGAAACATGGTGGGTAGATTAGCTTTCTGGACTCCAAGTAAGAAACTGCCCATCACTGCAGTAAGGCTAATCTCCCTGTCCTTGTCTGGTCATAGTGATCAGTTTGCCCTCTACTTAATATAATAAGATATACAATAAAAATGTATTAACAACTGTGAACCACCCTCATCCCCTTTCCAAAACCCCCTGGGATCTTCCAAGGTTAGAGGATCTGCAGTATATTCACCTCAAAGTAAATTCACGTTCATTATCTTCATCCTTTTATTGCACGCCTTGTCCTTGCCTGTTGCCCCTCCTGCAGCTGCTTTTTACTCCAGGCCTTGGTCTGTAGTGCCTGCCTGGGCAATGTAGCTGTGTTGACATCACTGGCAAAACACTACTGGTGTAATACCTGGTGGCCCCATTTATCTTCCAAGGATACCTTTCTGGTGAGCTTTGTGAGAACCACATCAGGCTGTGAACTTGTATATATGTGTTTAGGGGGTCTGGGCTCATATGTTGTCTGTGACTCAAGGCAGAGACTCCATCATTTTTTCTAAGCGATGTGTTCACCTGCTGGTTTTGGTAATGACAAGGCTTATAGCTTTTTTCCTAATTATTTTATTAAAAGAAAAGACTAGACTTTCCTTCTAGATGTCTCATAACTCAAGCTGTACTTACTTATTCAAAGAATGCCTCTCACTCTAACATAGGTAATAGCAGGAGTTCAGTGCTCCCAGGCTGTTCATGTAACACACAGTTCTGTAGTGGTATGAATGAGGCAATGGAGAAGGGATTGCTCTGCTTGGAGATCATTATGTTTATAGAATAAGCACTGAAAGCCCATAAGAAAAAACCTTGTATTGAGAGACAGTAGTATGAAAGCATTTTTTGAGATCCATCTTTTCATTTGGAAATGTACCTATCCATAATATTAATCTTTTCTGGCATAAAGATGATGATGTGTGGTTATATTACCTGCTGCCTATAGAAATAAAAGAGAAATCCTTGTTAAGTTTATACTAACCTACTAGAATTAGCTCAGTTTTGAATGTACCTCAGTGTGATTTAGCTGCCCTGTATCTAGGAGAATGTATTCATCCTGTCAGTATGTGAAGTGTCACAGGGCAGACTAGCAGCAAATCAGACAGACCAAGACTCATCAGAACAGGGCTCCTTCACAAGAGCTAGGACTGAATGAGCAGTTTAACCAATGTTGTGTCCTGTTTTATGTGATGGAGTTCTCCCTGAGCCAGGCAAGCAGCCTACTTGTTCTACAAGGCTTTAAGACTCAGCTGCTTTATATGGGAGGTCATGCGCTGCTGTGGTGTGCTGGATCTGGTACCCTTTGCTCACGTGATACCTTATTGTTTGTTGTGACTGACACAAAATCAGCTGAGAAGGTGCAATGATTCCGGGCAGGAGGAAGCTGAGGAACAGCTGGACTGTAAAGTCATGTCTGCTGAGACTGTATACATAGAAATTGGCTTTTTGTGCCAATGCTTAGCTGTTGGTCTCCACACCATAGGTCTAGATATGTCCTTACTCCTGAGGTATCTTTTTCAATTCTGCCAAGCTCCTGGCATTAATAGCAACTGAGGGGAAGATTGCATCAGCTAATTATTTGTGTCTGGAAAAATTACTTTGTTAGCTTTTCATTGTAGTGACAATCCCTTCTTCCTTTTATATCCTAGTTCTAGACTAATGGAAATAATGACGCAACTCTTATCTTGTCTGTTTATTTTCTTTATTCCTCAGTACTCTCTGCAATTTGGTCTTCATGTCTTTCTTACTCATAAGGGAAGATAGTAGAAACCTAGCTGGTCTGTCTCCTGTGGTATCCTTTATACTTTGTCTTTTGTATTCCCTGAGGTGACTGGCAAAATCGCTTCATGCTTCAAATCTTTCCTTGTGATCCACTTCAGTATCTTGATGCTTTTAGGAAAATAACGGGTTCTGAGGTCAGTAAGAAACTTGATATTTATTATCATTTATTTGTCTTACAATTTCTTTATTAAAAGCATATTTTTAATTTTTTTTTTCTTAAAGTCTCTTGCTTGTGGTGAATCTGTCACTGTATTTCACCTTCTTTTTCTGCCACTTATTTCAGTCTTGCCTGTTGTGTCTCACCTGAGTCTTCACATGGTAAACTGAACAGGTAGACCTTGACCGTGAGGGAGGTGTGGTGGCTTTGAGTGGTACTGTAAAATAAATCATTCCTACTGATGTGCTCCAGGCCAGACATGGTGCTGCCTTCCAGACATGGCCAGTACACACACTGGAAGTCATGACATACCACTGTGCTCGTTCTGTACACATTCAAGCGTTGTGCACCCCCACACACCCACCTCCTCCTACCACAGCATAAATGGAGGATCATGTTCCGTATGCTCCCAGGTCAACCCTCAGGAACAGTGTGAGCAACTTGGAGAAACACACAATAACTTAAAGGGTTAACCCTACAGTAATTGGAAGGGGGAGGGGGGAAACAGTGTAATGGAGGGGTGAAGAGTTTCCATAAACCCATTGCCTCAGCTCAGAGAAACTGCTAAGGGGCAGTGGTCAGAGAGAAACAGAAGGAGAGAGAGAGATATCAAGTGTAGTAATCAGAATGAAAAATGGAGCTCTGGTTACTTTAAACAAGAGCTAATTTATCACGAGAACGAGTGGATAAGTAGCTGAGTTTCAGGCGTTCAGTAAGTTCCCCGTTCTGCTCCAAAAATTATTCCACCCCTGTCTCCATGCTCCCATAAATCATCCCCTTCTTCACTTCTGCTCCGATTACCAATTACTCCTGCCTATGACACGCTTTCCCCTGCCCGACACAATCTGATGGGGCCCTGCCTTTTAATTTTACAAATGCTTTTTTCTTCTTGCTTCTCAGTTCCCTGTCCCTACTCCTCCCCTCCTCAGTTTCTTTCTGTATCTTTGTTTCTGCTTTCCCTCCTCATCTACTTTTTTTTTTTTTTTTTTAATTTGAAGAGAAGGAGCACAGTAATGTTTTCTGGCACCTCCCCCCATGAGGTTGACTGAGCTGAAGGAGAGGAATAGAAATTAATTATTTTCCCAAACCTGAACTCTCTTTGGGTTTGTGAGCCTTCTCCCTAAGCACATGACAAATTCTAGATCCCATACAGCTGTATCAAAGGTGAAAGTCTTGTTCTTGAAAGGATGTGCCGCTTTTTGTTGAGTCTTTGAAGGAAAACACATTTTTTTCCTTTTTTCCATTTTCCTTTTTTGTACACAAAGCTTTTTTGCAGAATAGAGATATTTTCTGAGCTTCACAGCTGCAGGCAGGAGAATTTTAATTTATATTATGCTGTGTTATTTTTCTGCATATGCTTCACCACTGCTAATATTTACACTGGAGTGCTTCTAGCTAGCTGTCATGCAAATACAGAGGAACTGATCTGTACTGAAACCCTGATGATTTAGACAAGGCCCACACAAAAACTTTTGGTGGCTTCAATGATTCCATACATGAAATTGACTTAAACCAAGCTTGTACTAATAAGCAAATGTCTACTTTGGGAGAATGTGTTGAATTTATTGATATAGTTACACCTTTGTAATATAAAACCTTTGATGCTGCTTATGAATGATAGTCTAGTGTACCGTAAGTCTAGTGCACTATATAGATGCTGGATGGATATGGATTGCATATATAAAACTCCTAGAAATAGGTTTCAAACATCAAGGAATTGGCATGCAATAATGCATTGTTTTACTTATATATTTGTTTCACACCATAAATTATTTCTGAATGTTTGCACAAACTGCAGTTGGAGCATTTGAAATCACTGTATGTCACATTTATCAATTCCGTATAGAAGCAATAGTTATGTTTGATCTTAGTGAAATAGTTTTTGGATGCTTAATTAATTAAGACTTAAATAGCCTATGGAAAGTAAAAAAAGTTCAGGAAGGTTGAATGAATGCATGAATCCTAGAGATGCTGACAACTCCTAAGTTGGAAGACTCATCCCAGCTGAAGGAAAATGTTTACACAGGTCACCAGTCTGGCCTAATGTGCACAGAGTTGTTATTTCCACCTGTGAGACATTCAACCACATTGCCTTGAGGTTTACTGAATATGAAAAGAGAAAATTCCCTTGCCCTGCTGAGAACAGGGTAGGCAAAGTGACAGCTCTGTCTGCTATGCTGCAGAGAAAGCGGCTGTCCAGAGCTGATTTTTGTGCAGGATAATGGATGGAGGAGATGGATTATCAGGTGATAAATCACACATAGGAATTGGTTGGTGCCAGAACCCAGGAGCAAGGAAATAGCTGGCATGCTCTGCAGTGGGTATTGCCATCTCCATCTGAGGAGCTGCAGCCTTTATGCATAAACAGTAAGACAAAACAGGAGTTAATTATACTGCAGCTTCTTGACATAAGGCCTTTTCAACAAAACAAGGGTGGCAAAGGGAGCACATAATTTCATGTGTATCTCCCAGTTTATCTTTTTTCTCTTCAGGGAAAGAGTTGAGGAAATCCTCTGTGTTCTCATTTCCACTCTCTATTCTCATTTTGTCTTTATTCCCATTCTTTAAAGCCCTAAGTGCTGTTTTCTGACCAAGGACTATCACAGATATCTTTCAATAAAGAAATAAAGGAGCTAACTGAGCATGATTCAAGTCATTCCTATCCCACGTGATTCATATATACTCCCTACATCCTGTCACGCAAAGAATGGTTGCTGGCACTCACTATGTAGTTCGATAATCAATAATATTGCTCCACATCACCCTAAAGACCAACAATACTGTGAGCTCATTGTACTCTGGGCTGGGCAATCCATGCATGAAAGAGAGTTACTTGGAAATGGTGGAAATTTGGCTTCATCCTATAGCATCTTCATGTGATTCAAAAGACAATATTATGTTGGGCACTTTAAAGTTCCTCCAAAAGTGTACAAAGGTGCACTCTACATCGGAAATCTTTTTCCATTAAGAGCAGTACAAAGTAATTCTTAATTCTGCTATTGACTATGCACATGAAAATAGAGCCTAAAAGAGAGGCATGCTTCTGACATGCAGGGAATGCTGCTGACTCAAGGTCCAGACTTGTCAGGGTGAAGTGTGTCCTGTTTATCTGTATTTATTAATAATACTTTATTATCATTAAAAGTATAATGGAGAAAGGGGTTATTGATACTGTTATTTAAAAATTTGTCTTTCCTGACGAAAGAAACAGTAAAGAATTTCTTCCTCATTCAAGTTCAGGTGGAACTTCTATGCATCAGTTTCTACTCATTGCCTCTTGTCCTATTGCCTTACATCACTGAGAAGAGCCTGAATTCTTCCTCTTGACACCCTCCCTTCAGATACTTAAAAGACAGTCATCTTTTCTAGAGGCTGAACAGGCCCAGCTCCCTCAGCCTCATCAGAGAGATAATTAATAATTATCTTAATAATCTTTGTAGCTCTCTGCTGGACTCACTCCAGGAGTTCCATGTCTCTGAGGACATAGAGGAGCCCAGAACTGAACATAGCACTCCAGATGTGGCTTCACCAGGACCAAGTACAGGGGCAGGATCACCTCCTTTGACCTGCTGGCAATGCTCTTCCTAGTACATCCCATGTGTCTGGCACTGGGCTGACATCACAATGGAAACTACTAAACTAAACTGAATTATTTCTGACTTGGGAGTATCCTAGTCCCTATGGCCTGTATAGGCATGAAGATGATAGTGGTGATCCTCTTTTGATAGAACTGTGGAGGAAAGTTGTCATCACAGAATCAGAAGGGGAAGCTAAACAAATGGCACTTCCGCAAGGTGTTTCCAGCATGTCAGATTTCCTGAAATGTGCAGCAAAAGTAGAGCTTGTGCAACTCTCTAAGAGGCTGGGGAGGGGCAGAAAGTCCCTAAAGAGTTAATGAGAGCAAATCATTGAACATGTCTTTTCAGAAGGACAATAGTCCATGGACATGTAAACTTTGCCCCATAAAAGTTTGGGATATAATACCTAAAGTCTTGTGTGACTTGAAACTTCATTAGTAATTGTAACCTGACACTGTTGTTTTTAGTAATTTAAAACATTTGACCAAACCTTGGCAAAGTCTTCCATTACACATGGAATTAGCCCGTAACTGTTTCGTGGCTTACAGCATAACTGAGATTCACTCTACCTATATGGGCACTAGCTTAACATCTGACACACCAGTGGGCTGGTGACACTGTCTCTTTTAGGTGATGATCCTTGAAGCTTTACCTGTATTTTTTTAACATCATTTTAAAATGGTAGTTCAATAGTAGATTAATCTTCCACTGGCTCCTCCCAAGGATCTGGCATATACTGAACAGTGACATGAAAGATCCACTACTTTGCTCTACTCATTGTTGAAAAACTTCATGTGACCGAGTTTCCCTGGAAACACCCACTGCTATAAAGAAGTCTCATTCTAGAGAAAAAGGCACTGACCTTAGTTTGCCTTGAATAAAGCATTTTTAAACTTATGTTTATTAGATGCTCTGACAGCTACATTATTTCATGGCAGTATGAAATTTGACAGGGAAGGAACTTTCAAAAGGATTCTTTTTTGTTGATGTCAGTATTTGACTGCCAGAAATCACTATTTCCTTCCTGCAGCTTGTGTTTTTCTGGGAAAACACTGACACGCAGGCTCTGTGTCCAAGCAAAGAGAGACAGTTGTGTTGAGTATTCTGAAACCTGGCAGAGCTGTCTAAGACTGCAGTCAGAGACTGCTGGGCTTGCCTGGACTGCTTTCCACCCCATTTCACTTTCCTTTGGTCCTGTTAGGAGCTTCCCCATGGCCTCCACATACAAGAAGCAAGGGCATTGCATTGTCTTTATCACCTACCAACTCGCCCTCTGCGTAACACCAGCTGTCCGCTCCCCACTTCAAGCAGCACTGACTTTGCTAGCTGGGAGCAAGAGCATATCTGAGAGCTTCAGTGGTAGAATACCAATGAATTTGAGATGGAATGATTTTTTTATTTTAAACTGAGATTTGATGTGAGGTCATGGGTGTGCCTGAGGCTTTAGCTGCAGAGCAACTATGGCAGAAACAATGGCCATCAATGATTTTCCCTGTTTCCTGTTCTCAGTACTGTCACCCTCTAGCCAGAGCATTTTGATCTGAAATCTGAAGAGACCCAGCTGGGTCCATGTTTGTGCACCAGGAAGGGGACTGAGAACTTCCTATTTGTTCCACAGAAGGATGGTGGGCCTTGCTTGGATGACTGAATGTTTATGATACCATCACTGTGAGAAAGGGCCCTTCCCATACGGAGAGATCTTCAGGCTAATGCTACCTGCCACATCCCTTGTGTCTTGAAAATGAATCTCAGTGAGGAAGGTTATCATGGAGCTCCTGATCTGATCCCTTTATATGTCGGTCACAACAAAGAAACCAATTAGGCTGTATGACCTGCTTGCATAATCCTCACTTAGGAGAGAAAGGAGCTGGCACGATTAGGGATGCACTGGGATAGAGGGAAATGTCTCTATTTCAGAATTCCTGCCTAGAAAAAATCACCAGTAGCTTTTTTACTTCTGTTAGTTTTTCAGTGGCTATAACAGTATAAACGGACAGGACTTAACACTTGAACTAAGGCATTCAGTTTGAATGAGTCATCTAATGCGTTCAGTCTCCTCCTACACCAACACTTACCTGCTGGTTACTAATTATCTGACATTGATTTTTCCAAATAATACTGTATATTTATTAATTTTCTGCAATGAATTCAATTAAAGAAGCCCATTTTACTCTCCCAGAGGAAGAAGTGGAGTTTATGTGTTTTCTAAGGAGAGAGACACAGTTTCTTCAAGCATACAGCAAGATGTCCACTTGCAAAAGCTTTAGCCAAAAGGACAGGGAGGCACAGAGAGACAAGCAGATTTCAGAAGGCATACACCATGAAAATTTTCCACTTAGAATTTTCTGGAAGTTGACTCTGGGATTTCTTACTTTTGGGATATGAGAAGTACATATCTAACACTGACTAGAGTCTTAGAGCAGGAGAGTTTAACTCTGTTCTGTTAACACTCAAGTGGGATGCCAGAGCCACAGATAATGGGGAAAATGAAAAATTCATTCATGAAACATAATTTTGAATATGTTATATGTTACCTATTGTTAGCAGTTACACAGAATTAACCTTACTGACTTTGGAATCAAAAAGAAGCATTTGTGATCTTTTACATTATAATTTGACTGAGGCAGCAGGAAAGGATGCAGGGTTCAGATCCAACAGAATGGATCCAATCTGTAACTTTCCAGAAGAGACATGGAGGGAGGCAGTAGAACAGTTGCACTGTGCCTGCAGTCTTTGTCAGGGCCAGACACATATAAGCAGTAGAGCATTTCTTATTGATAAGGCACAAGAAATCAGAATACAGCATGAAATCAGAATACAGCTCAATACCTGACTGAGTTTACTCATGACAAGTAATGATACCTTAATAAAAACAAACACATAATTTTTGGAGTCATTTGCTTCAAGTACTCACACCTTCCCATGTGGGTTTAACCACTGTTCCATTTATAGAAGTACAGGAGAGACATATAGCTATGTGTTTACATTGAAGCATGCACTGATGGCCAACAGCTTTCCACAGAAACCATTTATGTGGTGCACCAGAGCCCAGCTATGGCTATATGACCTTGGTGATTCTACAGAGTTCATCTATTTCTTCTGGAGGAAACTCCTCCAGGGTTTACGGTAATAGGCTTTCAGCTTCTGATTAGGAAAAATTTTGAGCTCATGTAGCTTTCAGGGAAGTAGCTGATGTTTCCAGGTGCTTAGTCTTAGTATGAATTGGAACTTAGCTACATACTGGAGTAGCCTGGCCCTCTTTTATTTATGTGCTTATTAATGAGGATGTTCTGGATGGGATTTTTTTTCATTCCTTTCAATGGATGTGCCTGGATTTTTATAATAAGGTGTGTCCTATAAATTAACAAGTACATGTTTATTGTGGTCACTTCAAATACTCCCCATGGTTCACAGTACAAAAATGTGATGCTTCAGTCTACCAAGTCTGCCTAATTCAGCTTATTTTCTCAAATCTTTCCTGCTGTGGTAGGGTATTTCTCAGACCGCCTACCAAGCTGCATTTTTATTGTTATTAAATGTCTCCATTCCTAAGTGCTAGAAATCTATCTCCTTTAATTCAAGACGCTAGTATCTCTGGAGAAATGCTTTTTTATATTAGTTCAAAACAAGAAGAGACTAGCAAAAAAAAAANNNTTAAAAAAAAAAAAAAAAAAAAAAAAAAAAAAAAAAAAAAAAAGAAGTACAAAGAGTCTGGTTGTGTTGCTAAGACCCTAAAGAGTGTGTAAGAAAGTATAATATTGCAGTGAAGAGACCACTGCACATCACCATTGCTTGCCCCAACAAGGGGATGTAATTACCTAATGTTGAGCCATAACCCATATACCTTTAGCAGGCAATAGGCTTTTTTCTGCAGCTTATACAGTAGTTTTGTACTCTTAAAGGAAAAAGACCTGCACAAGAGCGAAAATTAAGATGGGATAAAAAGCAATGAGATAGCTGGCTTTGATAAGATAACTGGCTAGAGCTTCTTTATCATGAGTTCAGAAAATCATTAGATAAGGTGGCACAAGGTGATTAGTGGAGGAATCACAAGGGTGGCTGAATGGGAGGACAGCAACAGGTACTGCTGAAAGTCGAAGTATTATACGGAAAGGAAGGTTTTCTCAGGAGTGATCTTGTCTTGACCATTGGCCTTGGCCAAATGATCAATATGGTGCTGATGGAAGGTCCAAATCCAGGAGGCATTTTCAGCACCCAGATGCTTCCAGTAGAGAAATGGAATTATTGTGCAATATTCCACAAGCCTGTTACGATGGCTTCTGAAATAGCACATGCAATTCCAGTCACCACCATCCCAGAGGGATGGGTACAAAATGCAACAGAGCACAGAAAAGTAGTAGGGTGACCAGTCATATGGGGAATGTGTTTTGCAGGATATTAAGAACTTTGCTCGTTCAGTCAGGCAAAATGAGGAAAGAGGGGATATGGTTTCTGCCTATAAATTCATCAAACCGCAAAATCCTCAAGAGAGAGAACAGCTATTTAAGCTTAAGGACAATGTTGGCACAGGAACAAATGGATATAAACTGGCTGAGAATAAATTAGTCTGGAAATTAAACAAAGGTTTCTAACCATCAGAAAGAGAAGTGAGATTCTGTAACATACTTCCAAGGTAAAAGAAAAAAAATAATTTTAAGATGGAATCTGATCTTTATGAAAGGGCTTCTGTGATGACACTGATAGGAGGAAAAGAGTGGACTGTATGACCAAGGAGTCTCTTCCAGTCTGTGCTCCCACTCCACTCCCCTTCCCTCACCCTGTACCATGCCACTTCACTTCCTTGGTATCCTGAGCTCTACATGCTCCTGCTCTGAAGGCACCATGGATCCCTTATCAGAATTCTGTATTGCAATAGGTTGTTTTTAATCCTCCCCATACCTCCCCTATTTTTTTCCTTGCCGAGCTTGCTGGGCTGTAATGTTTCCCTTTGTGTAATCCATCACAGACACAATGTCGCTTGTGCAAATTAAAATGCACCTCGGAATAATAAAAAAGGGTCTTTTTTTTTTTTTTCCTTCCTTCCCAGCAGCAGTTCCTCAACACAAACCATTTGTCTCTAGGAAGAAATTCAAAAATGTTAACCCTGTGTGTGCTCCTGTGGGGTACACAACACCTCTGGTGGGAGCAACACTTAATGGAGACCTTACAGTTGTGGACCTTGCAAATAGCTGGAACTATAACCCACTTCTTTTCTTGTAAAAACATTGGTGATAGGGTCAAGTGCAACAAATTAAAGGTCCCCCATGACAGGAAAAAGAGATATAAGCCAGGAAAACTAAATAGCAAACCATGGGGTGTTCCACAGAACTCATATGGTCTGCGGTAAAAATTGTACACTGGGACCTTTAGAAAGAACCACTGTAAACTATTTGAATGATAAAAGAGTCACCAGGCTATCCCATACTGCTGTACAGTTCCAGAGGCTATAATTGGCCTGTGGGTCAGACACTGGTCACCTGTGATTTAGAAATAAAGTTACAATGAACCATTGCTGAATGAATTCCATCCTTGATGAGATACTGCATGTTAAAGGTTAAGTCAAGGACAGGATTTTATTTCTTCCTTCTTTCATTTGGGGGGAGGGTATGAATTTCTCCTCAGTGGCATATAAATTCCATGAAATTAAACACGCATTTTTAAAATCTATTTTATGTGATAAGAAAGATCTGGAATTGGACTGAGAGGCAGGCAGGTACTAGAGGATCTGACTGCTTGGAAAGAGAGATTGTGGGGCATTACACAGCTGTCTAGGCTGGAGTGACATGGAAATAGCAGTGGGAACACTAGATCAAGACTGACTGCATTTCCTGCGGAGGAGACTGGTGCTTTGATAGAAGATGCTTTCATAAGGTCATTATTGAGAGATAAGACATCTTTTTGGTTTGTGTCATAGGCTTTTGGCTTCAGGTTTTATACATTCTAGATTTTGTTCAGTTCAGCTGGATGATTTTTCTTACTTTCCCTAACAACTGTTCCACCCCAGACTTAAACTCTCTTCATGGATGTTGTTTTATCTACCATCACAGTTAAGGGTGCCTGTGGTTCACCTCATAATCCCACAGGATCAGTATTCCTTACTCTCCAGTTCCTCTCTTTCTCCTTGTTTTCCAGTTCAGGAGCTTTCTAAGCTCTTCAGTATGTGACCTTATTGGGAACTAATGTAGGTGCTAGTGCAGTAACACATGATTTTTCATGTCAAGCACAGGGCTTGAGTCATCCACTTTGACTTGGGGAGAAAGCATGTACCCGAAGCTGGAGCCACGCAGGATGTAGAAAAGACAGCTGGAGTATTAGGGGGGAAAAAGGGCTAAGCCCAGCATGAAAAAAGCAATTCAAAGCTTCAGGTCTCTGTCAGAGGAGATATCTTCTTTGTTCTTCATCCTTACTTGGAATAACAAGGCCAGGAGTGGTTTGACAAATGGGAAGGTATCCAACAGTGCGAAATGCACAGGTGTACTGAACATCACCAGCTAGGCTTCCAGAGTAAGCTTCTCTGTTTTTGGAACAGCCTGATCTTGCCCTCACCAATTCCATTGACATCAGTCTTTTCACTGTGCTCTAGAGGCTGGGTAGGTCGCTGGAATTCACTCTGTAGAGCAGCAAATTCTATTTCTATAATATGTTTTGTCTGAATAGCAAGGCTGTTCTATTCTTCGTTTACTTTGGAGGTTGCAAACAAGTGACATAAAATCCTGGGAGATTGTTTCTTTTGAACTTATTTTTTTCCCCAGTTCTTCCTGCTGTGAGTCTTGCTGTTTCTGAGCTTCATCCTTATAATCTGAAAATAATAATTCCAACTTCAATCTGTGCTCAAAATATTTGGTGCCAAAGAAATAGTGCTATTTTCTTACAGTGCCGTTCTCTTCCTTAATCTCCCTCTTACAACGCAAATCTTCTCATAATTTAAAGACCCACCGATTTTCTGGTAAATTTTCTATTTCCAGTAGATACAGTGCTGTGCAATCCACATCCTCTTACAGGTCTACTGCACTAGCACCCAATGCTGGCCTGACCCTGTCTGTTGAATTCAATGAAATGTGGAGCAGCTGAACCCCTTGGCTAACTGGAGAGAAATGATTACCCCTTTTTACCCTGCCCTTTTCTGTGGAAACCAAAGGAAGATGAATCAGTCTGTTGACTCAGAGCAGAAGTAACTTTATAGTTGTCTGCTTCTCTGGAAAGCAACTGCACTGCTCTGTACCCATATCTTGTTGTGTGATGGTTTCACTGCTCTGACAGCATGAAAGATGTTTGGTTTTGTTCCTAATAGTGTTATCATTTATCATCCTCTTGTAAAGCCAGAACCTACTGCTCATCTGTCCTCCCCCTATGTTAGGTTTTCTGCTCCCACTCCACTCCTGCCCTGGTAGGGAAACCGCTTGTATGCCAGAAACAAACTATCTGTCCATTGGGTGTTAGAAAAGACAGGATCCTTTCTGTCCCCTGAAACTACTGCTGTGGCCAATGGTGATGGTTTGACTGGGTTTCACCTTTTGGGCTTTGGAAGAGCAGCTTCAGTCATGGAGTGGAGAGGTGATAGCTACCTGATTTTATCCCATAGAAATAGTAGCTGATCCTGAGTCTTGGGAACCCTTACACAGCTGGTGCCTGTGGAAGGACATAAGCATTCAAATGCTAGAAATGAAGAAAGGGATGCAGTATGCAAAATTCCTACCCTTCAGCTGAGTCTCTCAAAGCTGCTTGGGCTATAGCATGCCTGTGTCAGAGCTGTGGAATATGTGGGGCTAGCACAGAGCTGAAAGAGCATCCTACAATCTTCTATCTTGTATCCATGTCCCAAAATGATTCATAAATAGCCCTCTAAACTGCAGATCAGTGGTACGTCAGTTTCTCTAGACAAGCTGAAATAACTCAGAGGAAGGCAGAAATATCTGATGGGTCTTGAAGATGACAGAATGGAGACTCACCATTTACCCATTCCTTCCTGCTCAGGCAATGTTTTCAGATAGCAACAGCCTGAAGCTTGCAAAAATGTAGTTTCGAACAGCACAATGCTACCATTTGTGGTGTAAACATGAACTGTGCTGAAGAATTTGTTTCCCTTTCCTCCCCTGTCTCACTCCTGGTTCAGCAGCAATTGTAAGTCTCATCTCTAGAAGCCTACAAGCATTGTACTGTGTTTCTAGAATTACTGTGTACACCCTGTATTGGACTCCTCACCCACCTTAAAGAGTCAGACAGTGATGGTGAGGCTGCTTGCAGCAGGGCCAGCTCTGTGAAATTTTAATGATGTGAGCTCCTTTAGTGGGACAACTGGGTCTGGTGTCCTCTTAGTGGTTTAGAAGGGCACACATTACAAATCTGCAGCTTGGATGGTGGCACCCTCTTTGATGTCAAGCTCCTCATGGACCAGGTTGACCCTATGCTATTAGGTGTTTCTAGTAAAGCAAAAGTTCACTTCACTGTCTGGAACATCTGGACATTATTTCTCATATGAAGTCTTTGTAATTCTGTATTTCTTGCCAGTCAGACATGCAGTGCTTAGAATTGTTGCATTAAATCCCTCCATAACACAGCACTAGCTTTGCTCTTGCTAGACTGAGAAGGATTTTGATAGGTATTGGACCTCAAGCAGAAGCCTGTTTTGGTATGAAATCTTCCCGTAAGATGAATGATCTCATTCCATGGGTAGGCCATCATCCTTTTCCCATACATCTGCCAGAGTTGCCAGAATTAGACTCTTACTATCCTTATTTATAGAGCAGTATAAATGTTCTGAGCATTTTACACTTACCTAAGAGAGAAGATTTTCCGTCTTCAAGATACTGACAGTATCTCATACATATAGGAGTGATGGGACAATAGCTCAAGTTCTGAGAAGGGCCAGCATGGTGGAAGAGGAGCTCAGAACAGAGATCTGCAACGGGAGTCTGTGAGAAGAGGGAAACTATTGGTAACAATTTGGTGCAGTAAGCAGGTGTGGGTGATGTGCCCAAGGTGATGATGGGAGAAGCTGAGAGAAGGTGACAAGGTAGAAGGCTTAGGAGTTGACTAATAAGAGAAGAGGGAACTGCAGGTCATAAAACTGCTGTCAGTGAATGGATTAAAGCAACCTAGCTAGCAGCACTCCATTCCTTTTCTGCTCTCAGCACTGGGAAGACTGAGAACATCTGCACCTGCCCACTCTCCTCCTACTGCTCTGGCTGCTGAGAAAGAGAGGGAATGATGTTGATGACCATCATTAGCAGTACTTGCAGTTCATCTGCCAGGACGGGACAAGGGCTGAAGTTCACTTGTAGTTGGTACTATTCCCTCCAACCAAAGCCTTGCCTTCGTGGCTTGGATTTCCTTCACCAGCACCTGAAAACCATTCCCATGCAGTCACAAGTAGTCCAGCAGTTGGACTGTCAAAGTTTAGCCCCTGTGCTTTTTGCACAGTGTTATCAACCCATAAATTTTGCTAATTGGTAGGAAGATTTTGCACAGACAAAACAGATTGCCTTGAAATGGGGTAATACTAAGATTTATTGCTACACTACAGAACTAAGGGAAATACTTACATATATATATATATACAATTCTGACTAGTTCTCTTATAATAACACACTTATATATGTACAAATGCCACCCCTCTCCTCTTCCTCAAAAACAGTCCAGAGGAAGAAAGAGAAGGGAGGAAAAAAAA
>VXAY01007648.1:1540445-1637785 GCA_013399855.1 Oxyruncus cristatus
ACAGGTGGCAGGGGTTTAGTTTTCAAGTCTTTTCCCCTGCTGGAGGGAGAAAGCAGGGGGAACTCCCCCATGCCTCTGCACTCCCTCCTTTCCACTGACCTTGGAGTTTCTGTCTTATCTCAGCTTCCCTCTGCTCTCCGCTGGCTGAAGTTCCTTCTGTAACGTCTCAGCCGAACAGTTTTTCTCTGGAGTTTCTTCTCCACTCTTCTACATACTTCGGTCAGAAGGTTCAGTGCCATGCCTGCCCCTGGCCCAAGGCCAGGGGCGGAGGGGGCCTTGGCCCCCCACTCGGGTAGGCCTTGCTGCCTCCTCACATCATGGCTCTGAATTTCTTTCTGCGCCACACACAACTGCAACAACGACAACAACCCTTCTTTTCCGGTTTGTGTTAAATACACGATTCGTAGAGACATCAGAGAAGTTCTCTAATTGGCTACCTAGCCGGAATTACACCTGGAACTAACCATCTTCTCCTCTAAAACTGAGGGGGATGGGCTAAACCATGACAGGACTCATGCTGTCACCTCACCAGGCACTGGCTATAGGCATTGAAGGGCTGCTACCACCTGTCTTACAGAGCTGGCACAAGAGTTGTGAAGTCTTTTCCCTGGTGACTGTTGAGATCACGTGCAATGTGTTTTTCTCCTCCATGACATGCTACAGAAATCTTCTTTATTTCTCTGCAACTCTAGTTTCCAGTGTCAGTTTATGGGTCCCTAGGCTGGATGCAGACTCCTGTTTTGGGTATATCTAAGCTTAACAGCAGTGGAGTTGAATGGGTTTTTACCTCTCATTTATGGATCCATATTCCTCTGTGACTACAAACCACAAGTCAGCAATGCTACCTGTTCAAGTCAGTGCATGTGGTCTGTGCTGACCTTCCTTCACAAGCGTGCTAATGATTGTGGGAGAGGGCTGCAAAGTTTTGCTTTTTTGTGTGTCTGTTTTAATGGGCAACAGCTGCTAGACAAAAAGATACCCTTGTCCTTTCCCCTAGTCCCCCTCTCTGACTTGGTGCCCAGCTTGAGGCTAAGCACTCCTGCTGCTTTTTATTAATCTTCTCCTGGGACAGCACTATCAGCAGCCCATCAGCATTCAACATGCCCTCAGTCACTAGTGCTAACTCGATTAGGGCAGTGAGGAGTGACTTACAGGGAAAGCTCTTCTCCACAGGCAGTATTTGCATACAGTGATTGATGCTGATACCTCCTCTAAACACATCCACATTTTGCATTTTAAACAAAGCAATTGCTGTAGAACTGCTCCCTGTCACTCAGTGGGATTCCCAGTGCCGGCATAGGATGTACATTCCCTTTCTTAAAATGGACTCTCTCATTCTCGAAGAGGACACTCAAGTGGGGTGAGGAGAAGGTCACTGACTCCACCTTATGTTTGGAAGAATAGAATCACGAATCATAGAATCAGCTGGACTGGAAAAGATCAAGCTTGTGTAGGGTACGTAATCTGAAGCCTCCTGTGTTTCCTTCAAACAGTCTTTCCTGGTCAGATTTCAGGCTCAGAGTAGGCTTCTCCCACATTCACCAGTGTTTCTCTGTCTTGGGAATACATGAGCTGACTGGAATCCATGGAGCACTGAATATATGTGTGTATTATCCATATCTATTATGCATACTATACGTATGTGTTATATGTATATATTATATGTGTATACACAGAACCATATATATGTATATAAAAAAAATCCACCTTATAAATCGTCCAAAGAAGCAACAGATGACACACTTTATTATCGTTTGTACTGGGGATTTTATTAGCAGAATATTTCCAAGTGAAGTCCTGATTTGGAGGTGGTGTCCTGAGCCACGTCTTTCTCTGAAGAGGGGAGTGCACAGAAGGAAATGGGTGAATTAACTTCTATTTGAAGAAGGGCAAAAGGAAAAAAATTAAATCTGTGCTGATACTGCTGGTACTGCAGCTTGCTTTGCAAAGTGGGAGTTGTTTATCTTTATTATATCCTAAGTGTTCCCTTTCTTTCAAAACAAAAGGAAATTTGTCCAAAACGTAACCCTTTTAAAACAGCAGCAGGGACTTAACTTGTAATCTAGGCTGTTGGTTCCTTTGAGCAGGCACTCAGTCATTCCCTTTGTCCCTGGGGTGCAGGGATTGTTGAGGAGGGTAAATAAATTAAAATCTCTTACATAACACTATCTAAAGGTCCTAGAAAGAGTGGCTCCTAGGGGCTGCCAGTGCTCTTTGCCTCGTCCTGCTTCACTGTGAGGGCTTAACACCTTCAACAAAACTTAGAGGCTTGTCGACACCGTGCTCCAGAAAGACCCAGGTGCTCCAGCAAGACCCAGAAAAGTTTTGCTGAGGCTTAGGAGGAATATCTGTTTTCACTCATTCCTATCATTACCTCCTCATCTTTGTGCATATCTCAGAGGACTTGCCACATACTGCTGGTTGCCCATTTAGTGTCTGAAAACTTCATGGTTGTGCAAAACTATGCACTTCATTATTGGGCTCACGCTGTCTGGCTCAATAGATGTGGGAGCTCCATGGTGGCCCTTTCATCTCCTGCCACAGCATATTAATTTTGCAAATGTGACAAGCTCAGCTTTGCAAAAAAAACATATTGCCCATGTCTTGTTCTATTTAATATTGTATTCAAATGGTCCAAGTGCTCAGCGACGTGGGCTGGGGGAATGACTCTGCAGGCTTCTTTGTCACTTGAGTGGCAGCTGGTTTCCAGAAGTAATTATAGCTGTTCAGTGCTGTGGTACATCAAAGCTCTTGGGGATTAGTGAGGCATCAGGTGCATGGTGACTCAGAGGCAAGAACAGAGATGCTCCAGTTCCCAAGCCATAAAAGCCATAAGCTTTATAAATCCTAATATCCATTTGGACTTCAGACTACAGTGAAAAGGAAGCATTGCAGTGACCTTGCAGAGGGTGTTCTAATTTTCTAATTTTCCAGAAACCCAGAAGAAATTTAGACATTAGGAATTTGAAAGTGAATTGCATTGCCATCATGTGGATGAATGGAAGCTAATGTCTACTCAGAAAAATTCTGGAACCCTTATTTATTAGTTAGAAATAAAGTCATGATAGTTATGAAAGTTGTTAAGTCAGAATGCTTAACAAAATGTGGAGTGAAATCATAACAGCAATTTAACTATGATAGTGTCCGAGTAAACACTGTAGTTAGTTTGAACCAAGTGATAATTAATATGAATTACAGTCTAATCAGTCTATTCATTAATGTAACCACTCAGTGACATTTGGTGGTTACAGAATTAGGTGTTGGTAACATTAACTATTTAGAAAATGAACATACAAAATAGCTAAAGTGGTACAGGATCAATATGATTCTTTTGTATCTTTTTCAGGGTGGTGTTTCCAGACACCCAACTGCATGAAGAAGTATTAATTAAGCAATATCCTATCTGCACTGCTCGAACAATAAAACCCCTTAAAACTGTTAACTTGTTTTATTTCTACTTAAGTAAACATGATTTTCTTCAGTAATTACAGTATCAGGAGCAAACCTGCCAAAGTAATGAGTGTTTATTAGGCTCTAATCTTAAACTAATCTAAGTCAATAATTACTACTCAAGATAGGGTAGGTTTGCAAATACTCATGTACTAAGATCTAAACAGAAGACATGAAACTGTAACACAGTCTGCCTGTGCACTTTTAGGGCATGCCAGCTGAGGCTGGGTGCCTCTGTGCCTCTAGCCTAGGCTTTCACAGGACACATAACAGAGCTTCTGGGTTTTCTAGTCGGATCCCTCTGCCTTTAGCCTCTGATGTTTCCCCACAGTTAGGAACTTAGACACATTGCCTGGCTGTCCCAGAAGGAGCCCATGCTCGTTTCTGTCTTCTGCTTCAAGCTCCCCGGCTCCCAGTTTCTTGAGTGGTGCATAATCTGTATTTATCACACATTCTGTTCCTGGTTTATCACATCCTGGCTGTACCTTCAATAGCCTGGCCTTACCTTGGCCAGCTTCACAGGTTGCTGCTTCCTCCCCACTACTTGTTCTCGGTAGTGTAGAAAAAAGCGTTGTACTACAATATGAAAGCAAATCCTGGATCAAGCACAGAACCGAGACACCTGCTGGATCGTTCTTTTCAATGTAGCGTGCCAAGGAAACTGAAGAAATCATCAAGCCTTTCCTTTCATCCTAAAGCTCCATCTGGATCAGGCATCATATCAGGGTTCCTGTAGAAAACTCTTTGCTAAAATGTTCTTTCATGCTGTTGCATGGTCTTCACATGGTAAAGCATAGTTTGAAGTGGTTTAAGCATTTGGCCTCCTAATATATGGTGTGTATATATATATATATATATATAGATATAGATATATATATATAGTGTACGATTCTCATCTGCTAAGACTAGGACAAGTGAGAGACCAATGGTGGATCACTGGGACATCAGGTATGATTTCTGCTATTGCCACTTTTCTCTGTAGTACCCACAATGGCAATATAATTATTGCATGAATAAATACAAATATTTGCTTATACAGTTTTTGCCAGGGCAGAATTAGGTGGAATGAGGGAAGATGAAAAGCCATTTTTCTGTAGGATATAGCCAAACGCACAAAAAGTAATGAGGAATGATATAAGCAGAAGACTTCAGAAGAATCAACAAGACTTTTAAAGTAGTGAGGAGCAGTGGAAAGAAGGCAAGGACACTGGAGCAAAGCTAAATGAATTCTTTGTGCCAGTCCTTCCTTATGATTTTAATTTTACTTGATAATTCAACCAATTTACCTGATTCAAAGTAAAGCTCAGTGGTCTGTGACTTCCCGGATCATCCCAAATGCCTTTTTTAGAACAACTTACAGCATTTGCTACCCTTCATTACTCCAGTATAACAGCTGACTTTAATGAGAGAATTCATGTCTTCAGCAGCTCAGTTTCCATTCCAAACTCCTACAGATCTCTAGGATGTACAGGATACACTGTGCTGGTCATTTATTTGTTCTTTAGCAGTTTGTTCCAGCATCTTCTCTCCTGACACTTCAGTCTCAGAAGGTGTCTCATCTTCATTACTTGAAAAGGGTAATTTTAGGAGAGAGGTCTCTCCAGTGGATCTCTCTCTGGTGCAATCTGGCACAGAGAAGCACTATCTTTTGATGTTTGCATAAAGACTCGCCTTTAAGGCCTGCTTCTTCACTTTCTTGTGTGCTGCAGATAGCTTTCTCTTCTCCAGAGAGAAGAGTACTAGGAACACATGAATGTGGGAGCCGGAGGGACCCTGTGTCTCGCACAGGTTTATACAGGTTGAGCTGCATTTCAGTAGCCACAAGTTTTGCTGATGGGAAGCAGTCCCAGAACTTCCTTAGTCTGAATCTAACATCCCTTATTCCTTCTGCTTTGAATTTTTTTCTCCTGGCTATCAAAACACAGATTTGAGGCAATAGGTTAAATTTTGCTTCTCAAAGACATGATTAGATGTAAGGAAGATTAGATATTACAAAGAAATTCTTTACTGCAAGGGTGGTGAGGCACTGGAGCAGGTAGCCCAGAGACGTTATAGATGCCCCACCCCTGGAAGTGTTCATGGCCAGTTTGGATGGGGCTCCAAGCAACCTGGTCTAGTGGAAGGTGTCACTGTCCCTAGCAGGTGACTTGGAAGTACATGATCTTTAAGGCCCCTTCCAACTCTGGCCATTCTATGATTCCATGATGATTCGCAAAGAATGTGGTGAGGATACAGGGAAATCTCCTGATAATGGGAAAAATATATTTCAGCTTTTTTGTTCACTTTGAAGAGTGCAGGGCTCTGCCTGCCTTGTTCAGACAAACTTTTCTCATCCCACTTAATATTACTGTCTCATCTGGAAGTAATAAAATGCAGTAAACACACATAATATCTGCCTTCCATCCCTTCTGTATGTAGGGGTGTATTTAAGCTTCGTTGATGCTGAAGCTCTGAATTGACTCATTCTCCCTTTTGCTATGTATTTTTTCTTCCCTTTCCTTTCCTGCATCTGTTGCAAACCAGGAGAAATCATTCAAGAATCACCCTAGGAAAAGAAGGAACAGAGCAGTCATATTGAGGGCTGAGTTGACAGTAGTGTCTTCCTTTGTTAATATTTGCTTCTCTCCTTTTTTTCTGGGAGCACATTGGCCTCCTATTTGCACTCTGCACTCTCACTGATGCATGGGTTGGTGGTGAGGCAGGGCAAAAATCTCCCTGTCTATGGTTTCCTGCCAGGCTGATGAAAGGGAAAAAAGCAGCAAAGCTAGCTATGCCAACTAGGTAAAGAACAAACTGTATCATGTTTTTTTAACTTTGCCCCTCTTTTCTCACTCTTTTCTCCTTGAAAGCTCAAAATATGTCTAAGTGGGAACCTTCCTCATTACGAGAAATGATCCAGCAGAAAAAAAAAGAAGGTACCTAAGGCGTGGACTGGCAGGGAAGGAATATTGTGTCCACACCTCCCAACTCCCATTAAGAAGTGGAGACTGTGGACTGCGAAAGGAGAGAAGTAACAGAAGAGAGATTATTTATTTAATCGGTTCAGCAGCAGTAACTGTGAAGCATAAAGCTAACTGCAAAGGGTGTTTGATTCCTCAGCAAAGTCTGAAGCACAGAGATGTTGCACTGCTGCTCAATGTTCCCTTTGTGTTATCATTATATCATATTTTTTTCTCTGCTGTTTGTTTTAGAGGTACTGTGTGTTCCTGATTTGCTAGGCAACTAGTTACCTGATGAGTGCGAATGGAAAAAATTATTATGTATCTCCATCATGGCTGGGAAGTCACCAAGACACTTTTGTGAAGGACATCTAATCGGCTCTGTTCATCTTAAGAAGCAGGTTAGTCCTTCTCTTTTGGCATCTCACAGCTGAATTGCAGCTACTCATAGCACAGACAGTTTCTATTGCAGTTTCTGTTCTTTGACTCTTGATCTTTGAAAAGGGAAATACGTATCTGAAGATGAACAACTTGTGCTGTGGAGGGTGCAGAGCCAGACACAGTGAAATGAGCGTTTTGCTGTGATGACCTGTGTGAGAATAAATGTAACTGGCAGAGTATGGAACCTGGCACAAGGAGGTGACAAGAGTTTGTACTTACTATGGTATCTCACTGACAACTTGGGGGTGAGTTATTTATTCTTTGTATTGGAATAAATAACATGCACAGCAGTCAGGCAGCCACGATCTGCAAAATGGTGTCACATTTGCTTATGTATCAATTAGAATTTTACATAGTATTTTTACAGTTATGAGAATAACTTATCATTTTGGTAAACTCAGAATGTTTATTTGCCTGCCCACTTGCTCACTTACAGATGACAGAATACACAGGTCCTAAGTTAGTCCAGGAACTTTCTTTTTCTTTTGAAGAGGAAAGGAGGTCTCTTGATTCAAGCAAGTTGAGAAGCAGAGTTCAATGTACGTCCAGGAAGGCTTTGTTCTTTTTTACTGGTTGTTTCTCTCTAGGCACATTTAGAAGGTGTTTATGATTTATTTGTAAAATGTTTTTATTTTCTTTGATCATTGAGTTTGAATTTGGTGGTGTTTCTGTAGTTGCTGTAACTCATTTTGGGTTAATAACTATTTGCCAGGTGAACACAGCATCATGTGAACGCAGCTCTTCTAGTTAAAACACTGGCAACACCACATGTCGCTGTGTGCTCTGCTGCGTGGCCTTGCCAGTTTATGCCATCAGGATTTTGAGGTTCTCTTGGGTTGTGCAGTGAAGCCTCAGTGTGGCATTTCTTTGGTTTGGCACGGTTTGTCTAGTTAACTGGAGCTGCTGCAGAAGCTGCTGTGATGTAGTCTGACTATGCACTGTCTCAGGCCTGTACTTCATTCCTGTTTGCAAACATAAGCTTGAGAATAATGGGGCAGGATAATCTGGCCCAAATGGCATCAACAGTGTCATTTTACAAATGCCCTCCTGTAGCCCTCCCCTTGGTTTGATGAGTGTTGTTTGGGTAGCATTGCGTTCCTTGCAGGACTGGAAAGCCAGGACATCTTAGCAAAGCCTCAGCAATGGGGAACAATAAAGCGGAGTTAGCTGGAGTGACCCTCCTTCCAAATGGAAGGCATCCAAAACAGTGAGCTGGCTGCTAGCCACAGGAGCTTTGTTTTTAAAGGAGCTGGAACAGTCTATCTTGCCAGGGGTTTGGAGAAGCTTGGTATGATCAGCTGTCACAGGGGACTGGATATTCACTGGTGGCCTCACCCACATGGTCTTTGTGTCAGAAACTGGACAGGAGGAGGGAGCAAGGAGAAAGAGAGATCATCCACTAGTAAAGAAACAAAAATATATCAAAGATTACCAAGGGAAACAGCCTAGATCATAGCAGGAACCTCATAATGAGAAAGAGCAGTGATGAAAAGAAGAAATGTGCAGAAGCAGCGGTAGCGATTTATATTTTCTGCAGCTAGAAAAAGTGAGTCTGAGCTAGAAGTGTTCAAGGCAGTGGAAGAGCTGGGGATAGCACCCCGAAACGCTGACACCTGTGCTAATGCTGGGAGCATTACTCCCTTAGGACACTGATGAATTTTTATGATGCGATGACAAAAACAATGGGATTAATAAGTGATTATCCCAGGCTTGGTTACAAGGGTTCATTAGATTGAAAAATATCTGATGAAACTGTACTTCATAAGACTGACCCACAGAATCACTGATCTGTAGTAGCATTAACCACTGACAAAAAATATAAACAAGAGTTTGGTTAATGTGTTCAAGTTTAATAATGTAAATGGTAATAGAAAATTACTTGCAGCATTGACTGCTTTCAGTGTTAAGATGGAAAAGAATTTACAATGCTGGAAATGCAATTAATGAAGGTGATTATAGTTTTGGTTTCATTTAAATTGTTTTTATTCCAAATATACCACTCTCTACTCCGATGAGATTATTTATAACTTATGTATTGCACTTGACTTAATTGGCATATGGTGTAAATTAACCCCTCTCAAAAACATGATTTATGTGCTTTGTTCTAACTGATCTATTAAATGCTGCTTTGTTTTGTGTTGATTCTTGTGAATTTAGGCAAAGTGATTTGAGTTTACACTGTCCTGGCTTCTCCTTATCTGATCACTGCCCTGCCTTTTATTATTCAACAATTGCAGTTACATTGGTGTTGTGTGATAATGCTTATTGAAAATGTAATGCCAGTTTCTTAAAATCGGAGAAAAAATATATAATAAATTCATCAAAATAATGCACTTGATTCTGAGATTTTTAAATAGAATGGTCAATGTGCTGATTTAAGCATTTAGAGGAGTTAAGTTTGGCATTTCTGAATTAAGCAAGGTGGGATTTCTAAAATAAAATTAGCTTCTTATTGTGCAATAGGAGGGAATACATTAAAAAATTCTCTTATTCCATACATCAAGGAATGTATTAAAATCTTCTGGTTTTAAAACATTCATTTGTGTTATGGTAAAAGGCTTATATCAGAGAAAGGCCAAGGTGCCTTTTTAGTTTCCCCTGTTTTTCAGATGGATGAAAAAAAGATCTAGTGGGGAAAAGACTAGATCCATGTAAAGGAGGATGGATTCCAATCTGTTATTGTTACTATTGTTAGCAAAAAGTTGTTTAAATAGGCTAATCTTTTTTCTAAGTTATTTTGAAGGTAAATGTGAACTCAGTAGTGCTGTGAATGAAAACATAACAGAGAGATGCAATGAATATATACATTTGTGTATAGATAGTTTGCAGAAAGGTCTGTATCTGTCTTTGTACCTGAGATAGGGACTAGCTTTTGGTATTTGTCTTTAAAGCATCAAGATCAGGTGGTGAAAGGCAGCCATTTTCCTTTCTCACTATCACATTTCCCTAACTTAATTGGTGCTGTGTGTGCCCAGTGAAGGGGTAAGGCTGGCAGCTTTCCTTCCTCCCTGAAAAGAAACGACTGTGGGTGAAGACAAGAGACATAAAAGACTGTGCATGGTAAGGAAAACTGAGCAGAGGACTGTTTGTCTTCTAATACAAGCTGTAGGAGCATGAAATAGGATGAGCTGATGGTATGCTCAGAGCAGGCAAAGGGGATACTTCTTTGAGTGTTGATCCATGGAACTCACTGCTGCAGGGTTCTGTGAAGGATGAATGCTTGTGTTTGGAAACAGCACTGGAGAAATTGATGTAAGAAAAATCACTGAGCGGTGTTAAATGCAAAGACCACATATCTAGCTCAGGTAGTCTTTGATCCTTAAATTGCTGGGAGACTTAATTATACCTCCTTGCCGTGTTTTTACGTTCTCCTCTGATCATCTGCTGCTGGCCACGTTAGCAGAGGGGGCACTGGTCTAAATGGGTCTGTGGTCTGAAACAACACAAATGTTTCTGCATGTGCGGCCAAGAGAGAGTTGCAGTGGGCCTGTGACTCATTGCATTTATGAAGGGCTCTGTGAAGCACTTAAGTCTCTAGCAAATCTCTGATGAGTCAGTGGTAGTTGTTGCCTTCTCAGTTTTTCTTGCAAAAAAAGCTTTGAGCCTTTGGCCAGTTCTGATCTCTCCTGTGACTTCACTCCTACTTAGTATTTGGATGCTGCTACTCTCAGAGCTGACTTTTCTAGCCTTGCCCAAGGCCTGTTGAAGGACTTAAACTTGGGGGAGAAAAATGTGTTTAGAGAATTCTACATTGATTAGTAAAGAAACCTTCTTTCCTCCCCAGCTGATCAGAGAAAACAGAGTATTTTCCTAGTATTTCCTGTGAAATACTTGCTTCTGTAAAAGGAAATATCAGGTTGGCCACTTCTTCTCCCAATAGTCTGTGTGGTTACCATGAAGACAATTCTCTCACCCTTCTTTTTCAATTCCGGTGTGAGTGAACACTAGTAAGCAAAATAAGGAAAGCCTCAAAACACCTAGACAAAGGAGGACTCCCAGGAAATGTCAGGAAGGCAGCTCCCCCTTTGGAAATAAGGGACCAAGGAACTTACAGTCTTTGGTATGTGAAGAGTGGGGCCCAGGCTCTCTGTAGTCCTCTGGCTACCCTTATTAATGTCTTGACACATCAGCTCAAGTGCCACATACACTTTTCAGAATCCCAAAACTACTGCCTTTTGCAAAGCCACAGATCGACTTTATAATATATATAAATATATATATATGTATATACACATATATATAGCATCCCTGTGCTATATTTAACCTGAAGTACAGTCCATTTTAAAGTCCTACTGTGGTGGCCAAATCCAAACCTTCTGTGAATGGATACAACATTCAGAGGACCTATGCACACAATGTAGGTGGGCTGTGAGCTGCCTGTGTGAACTTGGAAGGGGATTGTATTGGTTCAAAGATTAAACCTCTTACAGTCAGAGTGCTGGTGACTGGGCTAGTGGTAGCTCTTGTAGTGCTTCACCTCCTTCTCCAGCTCTGTGCTCATCTTGGGTTTTTTTCATTCAGGCCCATGTCTAGCCCATGGACTTTCCTGCTGGCCACCAATAATTCAGCTAACCCCTCCTTCTGAGGGCAGGCCAAGAGGCCTCTTGATTGCCTGGTTTAGATGCATCATCCCAGTGAGTGCCATTGCCCAGAAGGACCATAGCAGCATTGGCTGAGGCATGTGGAGACAGAGGTGCTTAAACAGGGTGTGATGCTGTCTGTGTTCAATAGAATCAGGGGTGGAATAAAACCCTGGCTCCTTGTTTCTCACATCTCCGCCCCAATTCCCACAGCATGTATCCTTCTGCTTTCTCAAGCAGCTATGAGCTTTCCCTCTCGCACCACTTGACCACCAGATCAATGCAAATGCCATGACTTCAGCACTGTGCAGCTGCTGTTACGCTTGCAATATTCATGATGTCACTGCTGGGTTTAAGCCAGTGGTCTATTTTACGATTAGAGGTTTTGTTTTTCACTGGAACAACGTCAAGACTTTTTCCTTGCTAGCTCCTGATTATTCCTTGCACCAGTGAAGTGTAGAATGTGGGAAGAAATGGGTGAATGGAAGAGACTGGTCCACGGCAGAGACTGACAGCAGTGCCTGTCATAACAAGTCCTTAGCAAAGCTCATCTCAAAAAACCTCAGAAGCTTGCTGAGAAGTTTTTTTTTATGTGGGAAAACACCAAATGAGCATTTCTAAGTGAGAGGCCTGGTGCTCTCCTACCCTTCTGCAGCATGCACAGGTCATGCCTTCCCCCACACCGGCCCCTTCTGTGGGTCTATGTGCACCCCAAGGGACAGAACAGAGCAGCTCCTAAACACAATAAACATTACTCTGTCTGGGTTAGTTTTTACATTTCTGTGTTTTATTTCTTGTTTTGATTGAAATGACCTGTACCACAGGAATACAATTTATTTAACAGGTTTTTCTTTCTTTTTTTTTTTTTTAAATGTTTTTATTTTATTTATTTTTTTTAGGAGCAGATAATAGTTAAGTAGATACTGTTTATTTCACTGTCTATGACTCCCTGCATCATTCTCACAGCCTCTGTCTCTCTCTGACTTCTCCACATAACCCAGCCACAAGAACAACAGAGTGACCTTTGGCCCTATGATTGACTATAGCTTGTGGATACAAAGTGGAAGCTCTTTTTTCTTAGCTCCGATTGGTAATATAAGCTCAACAAGTTACATTCTAGGGTCTTTCTCAATGACTTTCCCCTCTAATAGCTGCTTACATGTTTCTGGTGCAGCATGTTTTATTTTATATACTTACAATAGTTTTAAAAAAAAGATGAGAGAGCTTATGAAGAGAAAAATAATGCCCCCTTAGCATGAGCAATACTGCAAGGTCCTGATTGATATGGAGGCATTTCTTGTAGCTTCACAGTTTTGCTGCGAGGTGTAATGCCCAAGTTTCCTCAGAAACCTAAATTCCGTATGATAATTTACCTTTTATTTTAATTGATCCCCATGAAATTTGTTTTGCATTACAGGCTAGACACTGGTGTTCCCAGAGAAGAATGTGCCTAAAACAGAAGAGCTGGTCACTTGGGAAGAGTTGCCTTTTGTAATAGTTGACAGGTACATGGTTTCTGTTATCCATACATGCAAATCAGGGGCTGGAGCTGCTTTTATTGTAGTTGCTGGTGTAGGCTTCATATTATTAACTGTCACTGATATACTTACCTCTACTGCTTTTCTTTTCTTAAAGTCATAGAGCCCATTTGTATCCCAAGGCTCAAGCTCCATCATTTGATTCGTGAAGGAAAGGTGTATGGAGCTGACTCTGACTCCTGTATTACAAGTGAGCAGCATAAGAACATTGACCCAAACCCCATTTCCTAGTTCATGTCTCTCCTTCCACATCTCCAGACCTTTTCATTAGAGACTGTGAGCATTCAAAGACCTAAGCAGTTGCTGAAGATTCATTTCCTCCTTCAAAGTGCACTGAGAGGACTACACTAAGATGTTACCATCCTGGAAATGCTCCTCAGCGGCCGTGTGATAATACTGGTGATGCACAGCACATCAGAGTAACTGGGAAGAGGTGTATGTGATTCCTGCACTTGCCTGAAAGGCCCAAGAGACCTGACCTGGTTCCCAATTTAGGATGGTACAAGCCTTTTAAGGGTTAAATCTAGACAGGTGTTTCTGTCCCAGTTCCTGGGGAGAGTTTGCATTCCTTGTTTAAAGAGATTAATATACACTAAGTACTGTCTGGTTCAGTTTCCATCCTATTTCAGAAGCAATGCAAACATTTCCCTGCATATTATCTTCAAGCAATGGAGGATATTCAGATGGGCTCCAAGGTTATGCAGCTTTAATGGAGAAAGAAGTTCCTGGAAAAAAATGCATTTGGTATCTTTATATTGCTCTGTCAAGGCAGGAGTTTCCTCCATACCATAGCCCTACTCTAAATAGCCAGCAGTTTCTGTGAGCTAGAAGCTAACTTGGCAGCTTTCCATAATTGTGTTTTGTAAATAGTTCTTGCTCTCTGTTCTGGAAAGCAGCCTGAGTCCAAATACAACAAAGATAGAAGAGCCTTTTGTTTTTTTTTTGGGTGGGCGTTTTTGGTGGGGTCTTTTTGGTTGGATTTTTTTTTGTGTATAAGTGACCTTTCCAGCAGGGCCCAAGAGAGTACGAATTGCTTCTTAGGATTTTTTCAGCCCCTTTTTGGGACAGCTACTTTTGCACAGCAGGTTGGGACACAATGTGCTGTGACTGAACTGGGTCATACTTGGCAAGATTGCAACAGTGGTCAAGTGAGTCAAACTTACAGGCAATAAAGCAACACATCTGCGAAAGCACTCCTTCAGGAGTGGCCACAGCCAGGAGTGCAGCACATGGCAAACTGGCTCTATAGTAGTGGCATGCATTTCACTTTGGTCCCTTGGTCACAGATGGGTACAGGGATCATGAGTGCAACCAAAAGCCTCTCCTTTTCTCCCCAGCTGCCTCTGGGAGGGAGCTGGGGAGAGAAGCACAAGTATCTGCTCAAAGCACGAGACTACTGTGTAATTGCTACTGCTGTAGGAGTTCCAGTTACCATGTGCCTTCTGCCCCTTAGGTCTCTGTTGGTTTACTAATATGACTGAAGTAAGATTGAATTCCTTTATCAAGCGCGTACAAAAGGAGTGAGAGTAGCTGTGTAGCGCAGGAAGAACTCAAAGGAGGTGGAACTGAACTAACTCAAGTACAAGGTGAGGGATGGCTACAAGAGCTGAGAGGTCACCATCAGTCAGCACCCATCTCTGAGTCTGCTGGGCAGGGTTTTGCAGCACTGACAGCCCTGCTGCGACACATTCTGCTCCAGTAAAAAACAAGCAGCCAGTGTCTCTCTGATCACACACTGCAACCCTGGTTTGGAAGACTTCCTGCTGGGGGCAAGTTACACCTCCACCACACCACCTATCTTCCTGGGAAGCCAGGAAGGGGTGCAAGCTTGAGGAGAACAGAGGTAATAGAGTCAGTGGTGTCTCACATGTAGATCAAAGGCTTTTTCTCACCTCTACTGCCTTGCTGCTGACCACAAAACAGACAAAACACTCAGGTTGTGTCAGCTCAGGCTGGCTTAAAACTGTGACCTAGAAAATAAAGTCTCAAAGAATGCCGGCAGTCAGTTTTGTCAGTCAGCTACATTTCCCTCTGGCTACTGAGAATGCAGCAGGTATAGCTTAGGCAGCAGATCTGATAAACCAGGCCTTGGAAACAGCAGAAACCTGGTTACGTAAGAGGAGTAAACAAATATTCCTCCAGTTCTTCTTCTACCAACCCAAGGTCAGGTATTTATTTCCTGATCAGGAAGAGAATCTCTTACCAGCCCCAGGTATAACCTATGGTTGCTCTTTTCCTGCTGTTGAGGATAATGGGATGAGGCAGGGGAAGACAGTAGTTGGAGTATTGGGAGTTTCATGCCACCCTCTAATTTATTTCCCTAGGCTGCCACAAAAAAGTAATCTCTCAGGCTCTGGAGCTGCCTCCTCTGAAAAACAGTGCCCTTGATTCCTAACTAGAATTTGGCATTAAGCCTAAGTCTCTGTGGAGGCAAAGAGCTATCATTTAGTGAAGTCTAGGAAAGATCTGGTTTGGGGCGTATTGATACTTGGGCAGTAACCATGCAGACAAAGCCTTGTGTTCTCTACCACAAGGAATAAGTGGGGAATGGTACTCAGCTGAGCTGAAGAGGCAGGTTTGATACACTACGGGGTGAAAAGTGTGGAAGAACTGTAGTTAGCACCACATAGGAGAGGATGCGGAGATTATCAAGTCAACCCAGCACTGAAGCATAACATCAGGCTCTTTTCTCTCATCATTTGGGAAAGACTTGCATTTTCTCAGGGACATACATCCTACCTCTTCAGGGGCCTGCAGGGATTGTACATGGGATGGACTAGCCAGGCGTAATGACACACTGTACACAGTCGCAGAATATCTTACACAGTTAGGAGCATCTTTCCCGGTAAGAAGTGGGGCCTGTATGTACAAGTGTTAGAGGAGCCCGGGAAGCAGCCTTTTTGTTCAGGAGAGGTCCAGCAGCGCTCTTCTCCAAAGGAGCATCTGCTCTATGGTTAGAAGCAGAAGTGACAAAAAGAAGGACCGTGGCTGCTTCCCCTTCTAACTGACCCTTTGTAACACCAGTAGATAAAGTTTATATTGACTATTCTTCCTCTCTTCCAGCTTCTGTCCCCACTCCCCCTCCAGCACTGGTGGAGGGAGCTGGGGAGCAGGCGGCCTAGACAGCGCTGAGAGCATCGCTGATCAGGGAGCTGAGCCCTGATGACCGCCTCAACAAGTGCAAGAGCATATTCTGGTATTTCCCACAGAGAAAACAACGAAAAAAAGAGAAACAGGTGACTGATTAAAAGTTTCCCCCCTCCTGTACACAAGATTCTGCAGTCACGCCGACAGATAGACATTAAATAATGCTTCCATAATAAATGATTGGAGATAAAAGCCGGCGGTGGCTGCTGCTGCTGTTTGGATTACTCCGTTGTCTGCATCTTTGTTTCTAGTTTGTTCCCCGGCCACTGTCGGCTGGCGCTGGGGCTGTCAGACCTTTGCCTCTAGCATTTCTAGGAAGAGTTTATGCATGGGAACCTTGCCCTGCAGTTTGATGCTGTAGAAGTGCTGCACAGCTTTGGCAGCCGTCTGCCGCAGGAGGGGCAAGGTCAGGAGCAGCTTGCCTGCTCGCCGGGGCTCCTCATTGCGCTGACTCAGCTCGTAGTCCTGCAGGGCTTCATGGAGAAGGTCCTGGAGTTTCTGCACTGCATCCATGTCCTCTATGTGCATGGAGTCTGGGAGAAGGGAGAAAAGACAGCAAACAGACAAGTCAGACATGAGGAAGGAAATCCTTTATGGTTCCGAAGCTAAGGATGTTTTCTTTCCTTCTTTTCTGTAGCTGTTGTTGTTTTTTTTGGTTTTGTCATTCCCCCACCCCACCTGGGAGTGGGGGTGGGGGTGTTGATGGTTTGGTTTGTTTCTTAAGGGGAAAAAAACACCTTGCTGGCAGGTGTTGGTGCTGCTGCTACGAAGTTTGGCAGCAGCCCAATGTGCTGGCCCTAGCAGTGCAGAGATAGTAAGGTTGCCAGGGGTAGGTGACACATGTGCCCTGTGTACCGCCCATTTTGCCAGCCACCACAAGGCTGTGCAGGGGTTGGCCAGGGGCCTTTGTGATTTGCACATTTACTTGCCCTCCATGCTCCTTATGGTGAGAGTCACCCTGCAAGGGGCAGCAGCTGCTGTGCTGCCGCTTGGGAGCAATCTCATTAAGAATAATTAACACTGCTCTAGCGCTTCATCTGTCTAAACTACCTAATTGCCTTGCAGCTGCTCAGGGTGTCAGCAAGACAGAAAAGCCCCAGTAGGTCACAACCAGCATGCCCAGGGGTGTTGCCAGACCCACCTTTGTGCATATGCCCCTGTTTTCAGAGATTGCCAGCAGCTGCTCAGGGAGCTTCCTGCTTAAATAAAGGAAACCCACATCTCTTGCAAGGCCTCTTCCCTTAGGCTGCCAGTGAGATTCCTAAAAGCTGTCAGAGGGGCTAGCAGGGTTTGCGAGGCTAGACAGTTCCTTGGTGTGTCTATGAAGCAAAGGTACTTGGCTGGTAATGACCGAGTCCAGGGTCGAGCTAGGAAACCATGTGGAACAGGCTGCTAAACTTGTGGGTAAGTCATAGTGGCAGAGGACAGCACCAAAGAGCAGAGAGGTTTGATTAGAAAAGCTAACCAGGCACTAAAAGCTAACCAGGCACCAGCATCACTGAAGGTTTGCTCTTTTTTCCTCTTGCTTCTTTCTTAAAACCCTGACGGAGCTGGAGACACTGTTGCCGTGTCTTTATTGTTCAGAGACTTTTAATCAATACTGAACCCATTGATAAAGATTCCTGCCACAGGGCAATGAATCAACAGCAAAGGGACACTTTGGCAAGCACACATGCACACCTGTAGTTGCACTGCCTGCCACCACAGCCTGAGCTTTGCAGTGTGGCAGTGCTCTGGCTCAGCCCACTCACAAACACAAGTGTGAGGATATGGGTTCCCCAGTGTGACAGCAGTGAAGAGGAGGAAAGCCATCTGAACTGCCAAAATCTCTCTAGAAACATGTGTCATCTCTATGGAGAACACAGTCACAAATTAGAGACTGTGAATTTCGTAAGATACATTTAAGGTAAAAATATTTATGATGCATGATTTATAAAGTATTACAACAGTTGGGAAAATATTATGTCTAGCAAGAAAGCTGTTTAAGAAGCTGTTTAGAAGGAATTCACTAATTAGAGGATATTAAAGGCTTGTATGCCCAAGAAGCCTACTGAGGAAGAATTGTTCTTGCTACATTTACACTTTGTACCCAAAAGACCAGGCAAAGGATCTCAGAGAAGGGCTGGTAGGTCACCACAGTGACCTAAGCTAGACACAGAGGTCGATTCTGAAAAGTAGGGAGGGTGAAGAATGTTACCGAGTCAGTTTGGCAACTTCTCCCAGCCAGGTAGCACATTTGAAAAATTTCCATGCACAATCCAGGAGAAATGAGTGCGATCTGTTTCTCACTCAGTCCCAGAGGTCATTTTGGAGACTGGAAGTATTAAAAGCTAAAACTTGGAGAATAATGTCCTCCAGCCTTTCTCTTTAATGTCTTCTGGCTAGAGGCACAAGGGGGAGAAGTAAACACAGCCTCTCAGAATTTGCAGATCCCAGCGGGTGCTAGAAGTACCAGACAATGAGCCATGCTGCAGCTCAAAATGGGTGCTCTGGTTTTGGGTACTGATACTGACAAGACTTAACAGCACTAAATAACTAAGTGTATACAGCAAGAGGAACTTGGGAAGTAAAGATCAAATTCTGCCCCACCCCCACCACTCTACTGAAAGAAGCTCAAAATTGGTAGCTGACTGCAAAAAATAAAACAACATTGCAGGATTAATTTCCTTGCAATCCATCACTGAACTGGTATTGATGGCATTGATAAACTGTTAATTACGAAATCAATAGCTATGAATTTTTACAGCTGTCAGAGCACTGAGATGGGGGCAGGCTGCCTGACCATGTCCCTGAGGGTCTGCTGGCCTAGAAGCCAGGCTTCATGCCAGGAGCCCTTCTCCAGCACTACTGGCACAGGGTATAGGGCAGGTGTGGGTCTGGACAAGGCCCACTGCCTCCTCAACTAACTCACACATTTTCTGGCAGGAGCAGGAACCTCACAGGACCCATTGGTACAGAATTTGCTACACATCCCCTTGCCAGATCCAGATCTTGTTCTCTCCATCTCAGCATTAAAATGCATTGGGGAAAAAAAAGAGGACATAAAGTTTGGCCAGTCTGGCATGTCCTAAAATGAACGTGTGCTGTATGTTAAGCTGGAGAGCTCTTCAATACATAGGTTGATCACTTTTTATTCCTGAGGAAAGAGGACCTAGGAATGCTTAAAAAAGGACTGCTGGCTCTGAAGGGTAACAACTTAAATCTTAGCACCTCTACTCTGTCAAAAAATGGGTGATCATATTGTTGGGACTTGCCTGCTGCTCTGGAAATTAAGAATTCATTGCTCAGCTCTCTAAAATGCACTTACTAAAGACAGAGTTCCCTTGAATTATCTTTGCCAGTCCCATCAGATGTGTCCTTGGTGTGTCACACTGAATACTCAGAGATCAGCCCATTGTCAGCTTCTTCTCTGGTGCAGAGCAAGTGAGCTCCCACTTCTGTTTTCATTTGTTTGAATTCCTAGAAACAAAGGGTCAATATACACACGGCCACATGGAAGAGAGGAAAGTCCCTTGAACCTGGGTTGCATGAGCAATTATACCCAGCAGGGATAAGGAAAACCCAAGAATTTTTCTGTATGGGAGAGAAGGCAGAAAGCAGGTTTAGACAGCACAGATGCTAATCTAAGTGCTCGTCTTTAAACCCTATTTCTGACTCAAGGGAGCTGAAGCCTGGTCCAGACTGCTTTCCTACCATTTTAGGAATCACCTGTTTGCATGCAGGCTCATACATGCAGACGTTTATCCATGTCAAAAATACACAACAAAAAAGAACCGGTGTTAAAAGCATGTGAAGGTTGAATGTTAAGTTACATTAGAAAAATACTTGCCCTATTCTAGCTTCCTTATGCATGTGTTGCGAGAAGTTTTAATTACATGAAAAACAAAATCTCATGCTTTACTTTCATATCTTTCAATAACAAATAACAAAGCAGTATTTTTGTAGATTATGCTCCTACATAGATGCACTTCTAGCTGCAGTAGGAGAAACCAGTGAAGTCAGAGGGGATTTTTCCATCCAGCTGAGAACATGCTTTGGCCTGTACTTCCTGACCCTTACCTTGGTTTCTTTACTCCACAGCACTGGAAACAGAACCCCAAAGCATCTGATGAGTGTTGGTTGTTCTGCTCTGTCTTTTTCAGTGCTTCTGCATTCCTGATAGATACTGTCTCATAAGGCTTACTCTGGGCTTAGTCCTGAAAGCACAGTGAGCAACAACAGCAGAGAGTGCTTCTGTTGCACTGTGAAGAACTTGACAGCACCAAGGTTCAGGTCCTGCAGTGTCTCTGCTCATAGCGTGCGCCAGATAAATATGGGGCACTTATTCTGTCACAACCACTACCTTCGCAATTCAGCCTCTCTGAGGAGCCCTTCTTCCTGTTTAATCCCTTGACCTTCCTGGTAGACAGGTTCTTTAACAAGTTGATTACATCACCAAAAGCCACCGTTCCACAGTCGAGAGACGCCAGCCTTGGCCATCTGCCCATCCTGGTTCAGTGGCAAAGTGAAGGCAGCAATTAGAGCTAAAAAAGCAATATATGAGAAATTGAAAAAGGGAGCTAGATAGCAATTCATATGAATCAGAAGTTATGAAGTGTAGAAAATCAATAAGGGAAGTGAAGGACATAGGAGGAAAAGCCATGGCTGGAAGGGCTAAGGACAGTAAAGAAGTTTTATAAATACTTAAGAAATAGAAGAAAAATGATCATTTGTAGGTGATTAAACTATTAATAGCAGTGCAGCAGAGACAGAAGTCTTCAATGAGTATTTATGTCTTATTCAGAAAAAAGAAGCATTATGTACTTGTGTTATATGATGATGATTCTTAGTCTGTTGTTTATGCAAAAATATATTAGAACTATTAGGACAAACTTCACAGAAATCAGGAGAGCTGGATATCTTGGCTTTAACAGTTCTAAAATTGCTGGCTGAGGGCCATCTAGGGCAGATGAATGATTAAATGACTTGGTATTTTTAAGAAATTCAAGATGACTGAAAAATTGCTAATAATGCACATATTGTCCTGGGTCTTATCTGATAATTTCTATGTAAGCCTGATGTGAACCAGGGCAAAAATAAAGGAAAAAATAAAGGTGACATTCAATTAAGACTGGCGACATTTATGAAAGATGTGTAGATGTGGCACTTAGGGACATGGTTTTGTGGTGGGTTAACTGTTGAACTTGGTAATGTTAAAGGTCTTTTCCAAACTAAATGATTCTACGATCCTACTGCCAGTCAACATCATACTTTGGAAGAGAGGTCTTGTCAAACAAACTTGATTTCATTCTCTGATGAGATTACAAGTTTGGTTGATAAAGTTAACTGCACAGATATAATAGACTTGGGGTTTTATAAGGCCCTTGGCTTAGGACCAGAGGACATTCTCATTAAAAAATTAGCACTATACGATATCAATAAAGAACACTTTCAATTGATTAGTAACTGGCTAGATGACAGATCTCGAAGTAGCTGTCAGTGGTGAATCATCCCTGCAGGAGGAGTTTTCTAGTGGAAATCAAGGGGATCAGTTAAAAAAAACAGATGCTACCCAACATTTTTATCAATGAGCAGTAAAAAATTTATTTCTTTTCTTTTTTGCTTTTACCTTGCTACTGGTATGAAGTATATGGATGGCAAAGATGAACAGAATGGTGTAAAATGGTGGGATAGGGCAGCCTCACAGCATCCTGGACCACTTCCTTACACTTGGAGTAATATATCAATAGCCAAGGAACACAACTATGGAACAGCAACTTTATCCTGTCAAGCTCTTAGGTATAAAAAGGCCTGGAGTCATAGGACACAGCTCAACAAAGACCCATCTCTGGAGGCTGAACTCAGGCAAACAGACATTAAAGAAATGGTGCCAGTGCCTTTTTTAAAAAAAAAACTAAAAACTGAGAGAACAATTAATTATTAGAGTCAGCTACTGTGGAAGATGTAGATTCACCCTCTTTTCCTCTCTCCAGCTTCACACAGGGTGTCTTTCTGAAAGGCAGCTTTAGCCAAACACAGATACTGGTTTCAAGGCTGGGCTGCATGGGTGAATTCTGTTACCTGCATGATGTAGTTTGGCAAGGAGATACAATGAGACTCAGGGGATGTAGAGGGAGCCCTCGTCACACAGTAGCTTTAGCAGTTTCCCTTTTAGATGGGACTCCTGAGCAAAGACGTGTCTGTCCAGCTTTTGTACACTGCAGCCTGATCGATTGAGGGCTGTAATCCAGATCCACAGTTAAAGGGGAATTCAGTGTCTATGGTCACTGAACATCTCCAGGACAGGACCAGGCAGCTTCAACCCCACAGCTTTTGGTGGCATTTGAAATTGGGACCAGGGTTTCCCTGTTTGCTGTACCTGACCAACACTACCAAGGTGGATACAGGTGTGGTCCACATCCCCTTTTCCAAACTCATGGCACTGGAGTTGGCTTGCTAGTGAAGAAGGGCTTTTTTTACTTCTAGAAACCAGCGGCTAGCCCATCCCTGTCTGGTCCACTCTCTACTACAGGGCCAGAGCACAGCTGGGGCTGCAGCAGCAGTAAGCCTCATTTCTCCCTGCTTTCCAGCTTAAGTCCTGCTCTGTGGACAGAGAGGAGCTTTGAGAATGTTGCATGACATAAGCAGAGCAGTCTCGGGCAGTAGGCTCTAGTTTCTTCCCAAATAACAGAATGAGCCTTGACTCCCTGATTGCAAGGCTGACTGGGCCAGGGCTGTACCTGAGTTGGCAAGGGCCAGAGCTTTGAGTGTGACAAACTCCTCCTTTTCCACCTTGAGCTTCTTATAGCGGCGCACCAGTTGAAGGATGGCCAGGTAGAGCTCCAGCAGCCCTGTCAGACGAGAGTGCTCTTCATCCATTATGTAGTCCTCAGCATAGACCAGCTTGTCCTCATATGGCAGGGAGCGGTACACAATGCCCAGGATGAGAATTTCCATCCAGGCGCTCTGAAGAAGGCTCATCTGGTCCCCGAGGGAGAGGTTGGAGAACCCTGACAGGGCAAAAGACAAGCATAGTCAAATTGGCATGCAGCAAAGCCTCTAGGAGCCTAAGGTTCTTAGTGTCCCAAGATTCAAACCAAGCACTCTTCCCTACTGGCCTGCTGCTGTCAAGAAAAACAAAAAAACCTCACTAAAATGACCCTATCTCTGTAGCAATCAGCACACATGGACCTTATCCTTCTCTTTGCTCCCATGCCCACCCACAGTCACAAATAGGAGTTCTGATGCTCTGATTGCATTTATGGCAGCCCAAGGTTAATGACAACCTCATTTCAATGATCACTGCTTTTTTTATAGCAGCAACTGTTCTTTACCACATTGTCCTGCTCACTGTTCCTCTTGTAGGTTTGTACTGCAGCTGGGACCAAAGATGGCAGAAAAGAGGGCTTATGATATGATAGGAGGGAATGACACAGGCCTGAATTGCAAGTAAACAACAATCTCACATTTTGGCCAACAGCAGAAAAGATTCAGTCACAACAAAGCACCAAAATGAAGGCCAAATCATGAAAGAACCTGGGAGATGGGCACTATAACAGCCATTATAAACAAAAACGTCACACACAGTGTGTTAGTCCCCTCTAGGCATGTTTTGCCCATCACAGATAGGCATAAACTGACTTTTTTGACGGCTCCTTCCTTCTAAAGGTTCCTAGGGCTGTGAGAGAATGGGACACCCAGGCACCCCTCAGCTGGTAGAGCGATGCTCCACCAATCTCCCCTGCCAGTTTTCTCCACAGATGCATATTAAGCCTCAGGGATCACCAAGAGACCTGTGAGCTCATGAGCCTCAGTGCAGAAGCCTCCCAGCCCACTGGCTGCATTCAGGGGTCAGCTGGACTCCTTTATCCCACAGCCCCCTCTGCTCGCAGTTCTTGGCCGCACGTCAGGGCCTACGTAGCCAGCCACCATGATAATCATTTGATTTCTCTTGTTATCAAGTTGGCAATTAACAAAAGAGCTGATGATTGCTATATTGACTGACTGTGGGATCTCTCTTTATATCTGTACTATCTCAGCTGGGGATGGGAAGGCAGAAGGGTGGGTTAGTGGTATTTATTTATCTCTATGCCATGTTTTGTGTTTGTGTTGCCAGGGGAAGCAAAGGGTGATAATGGCCTGGCAGCCCTTGGACATCCAATTTCCCTTATCAGGCCACTGAATAGAAAAGAGGCCCCCGGCCACATTAATTAACAGATACCAATCAGCTGTCACGTGCTGTGAGTGCAAGGTCTGAGGGGAGCAGTGGGTGGGAGGGAAGAATCAATAAACCATTGGGGAGGAGTGCCAGAGGGAACAGCTAAAGAGGACTCTGGGCTACAGGGAGGAAGAGCTGCAAATCCAGCTCCATGACTGTGAGACTGATTCCTGTACAGCACAGCCTGTGCTCCGTGTAGTCTTAAATCCTGGTGAATCCTACCTCTTTCTTAGGCTGGGAGGTGGGTGGCTCATCCTTTGCCTCACCCTTCTGCCCCTTATGCCCTGCACTCAGAATTGTGCTGCTCTGGAATACAGCCCTCCTGACTCAGTCCAAGTGTAGGGTGATGCAGCTCAAAGGCTTGGGATCATGTCTCCCCAGTTCTGCCTGCCGAACAGAGAACTGATGAGATTAGCCCTGAGACAGGGGTAATGATGCTGTCTGTGTACAGCCACTGCTGCAGTCTAGAACCTGAATTCCCTCCTTTGGTCACCCCTCTCCTAGCTCTGACCGTGGAGATTAGTCCAGCATTTAGGCTGCTGCCTTAAGTCCATTTTCTGGGTCAGTCATGTGGCCTTTCTGCATCTTCATTCCCTATCTGGATTACAAAAGCGGTTACACCATTGCCTCACTGCAGTCTGCCAACACAATTTGTTAAAGATTGAGAAATTGTCATGTAGTAGAGCCAGAGGATCCAGGACAGACATGGGTCATACTCTTCTGCTACAGAATAAAGTAGAAAAAATGACATAAACCTAGCAGTAACCTGTAAATTCAGCATCTTGATTAGTCACCTTTCTCCAGAGGCTGTTATGATAGGTGAGAACAGGAGAGAACATGACCTGTGCCAAGAAGAAGAGGACAGCCAGCTGGAATTGCCCCACCCACCTGGGAAAGCCCCTGGCCAGAAGCATTCCCAGGTAGCCAAGGATTTCAGCTCCAGCAAGAGGGTGAGGGTGTGAAGAGGGAGTGCTGTGGTGTCAAGCCTGGACTTGAAATGTTTGACAGAACTGGGACCCTTTGCCTCCAGTATTTACACATATGGAATGCAAGGGCTAAAGGACTGTGCCTGAATCGCTCCAGTAAAGGGAAGATTTTTTTTTTGGTTGGTTGGGTTTTTGTTGTTGTTGTTGCTGGTTTTGTGGTTTTTTTGTGATTTTTTTTTTTTTATTTCAGTGGTTTGGCAGTGGGAGCTCCCAAATTAAAAAAAAAAAAAGGCGGCACATAATTTGTAGCAAGTGGAGTTCATAATCTGTTAATTTATTATCATTTCTGTCATCCTGGAGGGCCATTAGCAGAGGTAATAAAAGGAGATGTAATTATAGGATCTGAGGCCACTCCAGACACAGCTGCTGTCACTCCACTTGCCATATTTCATTCTGTGCTAGTACTATCGTCTTTCTAGTGAGAATAGTACAACAGCTACCCTGGGAGAGTCTTCATCGTCACCCCTCAAGAGAAGTCATGTCACCCTGCATCAAAGCAAGAAGAAAAGGTGGATGTTGTTCAAAGACAATTAGCATGGAGGGAGAGTGAATAGTGGGGAGAGGGCCTCATACAGAAGGACAAAACTCCACACTGGCTAAGCATGGCTTTTAAGCTAATGGCTAATAAGGCTATTGAGCTAATAACATTTTCTAAATACCATTAAATCATGCTTTATTATTATTATTATCATAGGAGAGTGTGTTTAAGCTTTACTGATTTTATTTGCTAACACTGTAGGGCAGAAGTTTGTGTTGATACTTGAGATCCTAAAGGATTGGTATGACTTCAACGTCACACCATTCTTTACTAATTCCAGTGTGAATATAAGGCAGGAATAGGGGACTTTTTCTCCTTTCTCCATCCTTCTCTGACCAAGAGTTCATGCACACAGGAAGCAATGTCATGTTTTGTTCAAAATCCTTGGAAGGCAGAACTACAGGGCATGGTTAATTTAGACATGTGGCAGTCTCCTGGCCCTGCCCTGCTCTGCCCCCTTGCTGCCTAACTCAGTATGTTTCATACTTGTTCCAGAACTACAGAGTATTTTGTTCCATTTTTATGAACTGTCTTTTATTATGCTTTTTCTCAGTACTGCTCTCTTGTTTAACAATCCCTGAGCTCTCTTACGTGCACACAGTCCTGTTGTACAATACTGCTGGTGGTCTGAACTGTGCCAGGCTGTGGCTGTTACTGGGTTGCAGGAGATGAAAATACACAGAGAAACCTGAGATAATAGCAGGTATGTCCTTCTTTCAGAAAGGAGAGGAAGAGCCCCTTTCACGTGCAGGAGCAATCTCTACTATACTCCTGTTCTGGGATAATATCACCAGGCAGGAAAACTTCGTAGGAACTCAGAGCTGAGCATCCCATGCTCATCCCACTGCCACAAGCTGGGGAACTGCAGCAGGGCACTCTGTGCAAACAGGAATAGCCAAGGTTAGAGGAATATACATGGGCACCTCACTGGAAAGCCACAGCAGCTCATTGCATCACCTTAAAGCCATTACTGTTAACACCCCAAGTATTGGGTTAGTAGAGCAATCCAGGCTGAGTTCCCTAATCACCACTGTAATCCCACTTGTGATGAATCAGCCCCAGATGGATTCCAGCACTAGTGATGGGTGTAATCCCTGCAGATACTGCACATCTCTTGTAAGAAGGGCGCCACCAAGATTAACCTCTACTCAGAAACACTGCCCTGAAAAAGTTTCTCCAGACTTCACAGTCCCACCACATAACAATCCATATTCCATACAGCTCAGAAAACCACTAACTCTTGGATCACTTGAGAAATACTCCACCTGGAGAAAGAGAAGCAGCTACCAGAAAGCCAAAAGAAGAGCTACAGAAAGAAGCAAAATACATGGCAGAACTAAACTCTCTGACCACTCTTGCTAAGATGCCTCACCAAACAACGAAGAACTTAAAGCCAAGATGCAAAGAAAGAGAACACAGATCCATGCAGTGGAAGACAAAGACAAAACACAATAAATCCTGTGATCCTGTACTAGAACCTTGGATATTCTACTGACACAAGGAAGAGGGACAGAAGGCAGGAGATAGCTGAAGTAAGCTGTTCATAGCTGTAGTGTGCTGTTCATAGCGCATGTCTGAAGCAATCTTTGAAAAGCAGCCATGTAAACCCCAAGGATATCCCCCAAGTTCCCTGGCTAGCCTTCTCTACACACAAATCCAACCTATCTGTTTTTGGAGGCATTGGAGAGAGACTAGAAAGAAGGGGGACATTTTCCCTTCCCTGTTCAAATCTTTGTCCTCAGAACTTCCTTGATGGCCATGTCTGCTCCTTCAGCCTGGGTCCACCCTAACTGCAGGTGTGAGACACTTCTTACGCCACTCAATCACACAGACACACATTAAATATAGCCAATGGGCCTTCCAAGGCCAGTCACACTGCCAGTAAGTTGTCATCATTATTTGTCAACACAGAAGCCTGGACAATAGCACTGACAATAGCATGTTGTCTATCACAATGGGACTTGTTCTGTGATTAATCCATTATGACAAAAGCTTTCCTGGTCAAGAATGACCCTGAGATTAGCTAAGCTGGTTAGAGTCTGGTGCTAGTAATGCCAAGGTCATGGGTTCAATCCCTGTATGGGCTATTCACTTAGGAGTTGGACTTGACGATCCCTCTGGGTCCTTTCCAACTCAGAATATTCTGTGATTCTGTAACACCCGCTACAGACACGGTGTGTGTACCTGCCTTTTTATTAGCAGTAACGTCCAGTCACTGCCATAACATTTGTTCATCTATAAACACAACAGACCTAGGTCACATTGATGTAGTGCAAAATCACTAAAGTCCACTGTACTATTCCAAAGGCTGTTTCCCAAGTGCTTTCACTGGACCACTCAATGCCAGATACAACAGAGAACTTCACTGTATCATATCAAAGCCTTCTGCATAATCCCAGGGCACATACATACAGAGTCACTGATTTATGCACCTACATCATAGGCTGCATTGGAGTTTGTTACCAATGAGAGCCCACCACAAACAGTTTTCTGTGACAGCAGTTTCCACGCATCACTACATGAAAAAATCATGGTTGAAGACAAAATTGATAAGTGCAGAGATAAATAATAGCTCCCTTTGCTGTTCATGTTCCACCCTTGTAATTCCCTGTTTACCTGGGATGTGCTTTGCCCAGCCAATGATCACCACCAGTTCCCTGTCTGCCAGGTCACAGAGGGTTGTCAGGGCTTTGATGTCACTCTCTGGCATAGTTGGATCAGGCATGGCATAAATCTTCTCTGGCTCAGCCACCAACAAGTGGGAGACGATCTTTGTCACTGCACATTTCAAAGGAAAAGTTGTTGTTACATCTCTCATGATAAAAGGTGAATCCTCCTGGGATAAGACATGACTACAGAGCCCATAGGACCTCAGTAATGGTTCTCGTCACAACAGGAGAAGACTACACTGCAGCTGTAGTGATCTGCCTATGCCAAACCAGCTCTGCATAGGGATGACAAAAGCAGGAAGCTGCTGTAATGTTGTCAGCCTTTTTCTCTACAGGGTCCAATAAGGGGAGAAGGAGACACAAAGGAGTTGGCGGGATGTGGAAAAGTTTAAAGAACTATGGGTAGTATTAAAAAGAGAAATCAGCATGGGACTGGTTTTGTTAACATAGCTTGGGTAAAGGAAAAGATCAGACTATTACTAAATGGATTTACATAATCTCTTGTATTTAACCCTGGTTACAATGAATAACAGCACCTGAGCTGTACCTTAGGCCCACCTAATCTACCTCTACACTATGATCGTAAGAAAAAAGTTCTAGTGCTGTTGACTGACACAGGAATCTGAAGTGACAACTGCTACTCTGTACATTTTGGGAGACCAATGAAAAGAAATATAGTGGTTGCTCAGAGGGCAACAATTCAAGGCTAATACATACGTGGCTTTTTAGCTGGGGGAGGGATCTGTAAGCTCAGGTAAGTGCTGCTCTCAGAATCCAGTCTCCTCTTGTATTTCTGTCGGCCTCCACGGACTCGATCCAGACGAACACCTGCAGGTAAAACAAAAAAAATCCTCATGATTCCTTAGTGCCTTAGGGAACCTTGACATTCAGATGCTTAAATTTGCTAAGTAAGATGTTCCCCATACCCCAGGGAGCTTCCCTCTCTCAAACACTTGAGATCTCAGCTGATCCCAGCAATCTTAATACCAACTAGACTGCCTCCAGCTCTAAGCATGCTGCTGTGAGCTTTACTTTTATTCAAAACATTAATGAAGGTAGAAATTAACCCATTCAAACTCTTGAATCACCATCAGTCTAATGGGCAAATGAAAAGCTTCAGAACTCAATGCCCTCTAGATGATCTTGCTTTTAAAAAGAAGGACTTTAAATGTCAATCAAACCTTCAGTTATAAAACTAAGCTTTTAGATTGTTCTTAAAAATAAAAATTAAATGTTCTGTGACCTCTCACTGTTTATATTTGAAAAAGTGGCCTATAACAAACAGATAATGAACTATGAATCGAACAAAAATGTTTCAGCCTTGATCAAGTAAGGCAACTGTAATAAGACTAGAACACAAATAAATAGTAACAACCTCTACTACAATACAGCCATGATAAAGATGAAGTAGGGAGACACTGAAGAACTTGTTGCAGCTCTTTCAAGATACAGTGAATTAAACTGGAAATTGCACATTGAAAATAGTCCCCAGTGACTAGGAAGTACCAGTGACTGTCGCCTTGCAAAAAACCATAGCAGCATCAATAGACCACGAACAGCAACTAAATTGTGCTATTAGTACAAAACACAGTGTTAGAAAGAAACTATAAAAAACCCCTCAGGTATTTGCCCAGTTATCATTTATTTCTGACCAGCCACATGGTCTCTGGTATTCAATTCTTGTGAAATTAGGATAACTTAGTCTTCTGGGAAAAACAGCTTTTGGGGGAAAAAAAAAATCTTTCAAGACAAATGTAGGAGCATTCGAATAGAATAAAGTTTTGAATTTACACTATACAAGTAATTCCTTAGAAACACCCAGTAGTTTATCTAGTCTGATCACGGGAACCAATTATATGATACACTTACAAATCACATTGAGCTATTCATATTTTGCAATCATACCATACATAAACAGAAACAACTAAAAACAAACACTCCACATCAGGTTTGAAGTGATGCTTTTTGAACAACTTGTACACCTGAAAAAACCTGCAGTCTTCTGGTAAATGTTCTACCCTAGAAGGAGGCACATGTCTGTCACTCCGAGTTTCAATGCCATGTTTGCTTACTATGCCATGGAGAGGAGAAAGCTTTTACTGTAAAGCTCACACCACCACACCTGTACCACCTGAAACTGCTACTTGCAACAACATCTAGATCCTGATACTATTTATGGCTAGAGCACCCAAACTGATTTGACTGACAGACAGTACCAACTGCCCCCTAAGCAGTAAGAACACCAGGCCAACAGTACTCAGTGATACAGTCTGGCAGCAACATCTCCCACTGAGCAGGAGAAACCAATGAGCAGGTGTGGAGCTCTGCAGAGCGAGGGAACTGCTGTTGCAGATGGCTGCTGTGGGAGCACCGCAGATATTGAAGATGGAGAGGAAAACATGAAACTGATACAAGTGAGCTCAGGTCACACTGAGTAATTTCCTTCCCCTGTCTCATTTTCTATTTCTGACTCTGTATGGAGAATTCACCGACATTCCTAAGCATAAGTCCACCTTTCTCCTCAATTACATGGTATTGTTCCTGAAAATGATGCCTATTTCTTCTTTTACCTGCATTCCCAGTAGCAGGTAGGCTGGGGGCAAGACTCTTTCTTGGGTGCCCCAACACGCTCCAGAGACCAATTTCAGAAAGGACAGCCAGGGAATCCCAAACCTGAGGTTATCTAGGGAGATCCATGAGGAACAACACTAATAACATCCTGGATGAAGCAGGAAATTTTCCTTTCCATCCATAATTTTTCCCCTCTATAAATGTGCCCTGTTTTCCTAAGAAAGAAGACCTCTATTCCATGCTCTGCTGAATGTGTGACATTTACCTATAAGCCAGGAAAGATGAGAGAGACACAAATTTCAGGAGCTGCCAGTAAACCAAGCAACCAGGTATGAAAATGAAAAGGGTCAGTAATACACTGTTGAAAGATTAGAGAGGAATCCAGAACAGGCTGCAAGACTTCAGGACTGAATCACAGCTTACCAGGACCCTCCCAGACAAAGGATGCATTCCTTCACACCAGTGGTCAGGATGTCATCCGTGCAGGGAGGTGCCATTCTCAGCCCAGCAGAAACCAACACACAGCCTTCCAGGATGCTTTCACTGTGCAGTTTGATAAGCAGAAGGGAGGGGGAACTGGGAGGAGTAGGGACGAAATGGGGGAAGGACCTTTCTTCCTCCCAGGGAGAAGCACACCATCCTCCAGTGCTTGGCAGAGGGATGGCTGCACAGGTTGCAGCGGTACTAGGGACCCTCAATCAGATTATAAGGACACAAAGGACTTAAGTGCATTAAAAAAAGATAAAGACGCAGAGAGATTTACCCTCCATCCCTCCTTCCCTCACTGAGCAGATAGAGGTCTGTTTGCCCAAGGACTTCAGCTTGTTAATTTTGAACAACTGTTTGTCCTCCTCTTGTTCCCCTTTCCTGTGCGACACTCCTTGAGGCAAACATTTTCAATCAGCACTCACAGAGCCACTGTTCTACCCTGTCATCATCACTCCAGCCGCAGAGCTGGTGAACAGACTGCCCCCCCCGGTAGCACACCCCTGCACCAGCTGCTGAGTACAGTGGCTTGCAGGTGCTACAGTAAACAAAAGCATTAAATCCCTCGAGTTCCTGACTGTGACACTCCAGACATAACCATCATAGTAAAATCCCTTTCCCAAAGATCTGACAGCTTAATGGGTCATATCTGGATGGAAGGAAAGGGCATGGCCCAAAATCAGTACCTGTGGTACTTAGGTACTCAGGTTGATGTTTTCTGCTCTACTTTGATTTCCTCTGTGGTTGATTTTAAGATAGGTAGGGTGATTATGATGCAGTTCTGAGAGGGACACTAAAGGACATTAAAATGGAGTAGCAAGGTGTGGTGGGTGAGATCAGAGAAGCAGCACGAAGGAAAGCACTGAGCAGAGAAGAAATGGACGGGGATGTAAACTGGGATATGAATGGAAGTGGGAGAGTGTAAGGAGAAGGGAGATGAAAGAGAGAGGGCTGGAGCAAGACTGAGTGGTACATACACTGGAATCACAAGGGCAGGTTTCACACCTGAACATTACATGCAGCCACCTGAACATTACATGCAGCCACCTGAACATTAACTTACGAGATGCAGGTGGTCCATACTGAAGACCTTTCGATACAATTTGGTGCTGCAACCCCACAAGACAGCACCAAAAGAAAGCTGTTGCCTTCCAGCTCCTGCACAAACCCTTTTGTCACAGAGATCACAACTGGCCTATTCAAAGGAGACAAGTGACTCATCCTACAAAACTGTCACCCCCACAGGCACTCCCGGACCCCCCTTTTTGACATTATCAGCAAGACGGTGAGATGCAACAGTAGTGGGCAAAGTTTGGAAAGTACCACCCCTTGATAACTTATCTTGCTGGCAGGTCCTTCCACTCCCATGTATTGCAAGAAAATGCTGCAGTTCATCAAATTTTGTTACCTTTGGAGGGACCCTGAATAAGAGTCCTGGCAGCCCATCTGACCTACATATGGAGCTGACTGTGGTATATGCCATAGGGATGGAGTTCCAGCTCACCGGCAGCTCGCTCTCTGCTTCCCTGCCTGCCCGAGCCGCTCTGACCAAGCAGGGAGGAGTGTAGAGCCAGGACTTGCGCCAGACTTCTCATTCAGCATCCTGCCTAGGGCAGGGATGTCAGTTTTCTAACTGTCCTGTGGGTGCCACTCGTGTTCCAAGCGCTCTTGCAGAGACGTCTGTGCCAGCACCAAGCCTCTGCAGTGGGAGAGCTGATCTGCTGATCTGTTCCAGCTTCCTGCATTTCTCTGACATGCCCCTTGGAGAGACGTCTGCCTGACAACTTTGGGATCAGATGTCCCCTTACTGACTTGATAACATCAGGCTTTAGGGTTTTTTTCTTAATGGAAGTAAAATAATTCCAGCTTTTTTTAAAAGCTGGACACAGGCCGAGACTGTCGGAAGTAAAAATAGCGGAGTATGCAGAGGCGACAGCACACAGAGTCAGGTTTAGTTTCTCTTTTATTTTCTGGGGACTAAAAATACTCTTAAAAGCTCCCTGAAGCTAAGCCCTGGCCAGTGGGAAATGCAGTCTAGGCCCAATATCAGCTGTCGCATCAAATTACTAGCTTCACCTTACTTTCCATCCAGTCCTATCACATGCCTATGAATTGATAGGAACCGAAAGATCTACCTTGCCAAAGAGCTAACAGAGGAGCCAAGGTACAGGGTTTGCATGGCACAATATGAGTCTAGACCAAGAAGGACACAATCAAAGGGAACACAGGGCAAGTGCTGGCCCTGAAGCAAGGGCAAAATGGCTGCTTTTGCTGAGCTTCCCTGATACATCAGCCAGATCCTGTGCCCACTGCCCACCTAATCCTTGAACTGCAGTTTCCCCACCAATATGGCCTGCTTGCTTTCCCAGGGTCTGAGCTGGGGTGGTGCTCTGTAGCTAACAGAGATGCACCTGTCCCCAGGAACTGCAGCCTGAAGTTCATGGATTGGCACTGACCAAGGAAGCCGGAAGGTATAGGCTAAGACCAGAGAAGAAAGGAAGTGAGAAGGGTTGTGCCCAAGGTGTCTCCCACAGAATCTCCTTCTTCCTTTCTGCTCTGAACTTCAGGAGAGAAAGCAGGATGTGGCTTTCGGATGAGTGAACCAGGAGGAAGCCTATCAAGGAAACAGAGAGAAATGATGACCATAAAAGTCAGACTTGCCAAGATGGGGAAGAAACAGACTACAGGGAAAGGCATCTCTTCCTAAGAGGAATGGAGAGGCTGCAACCTGACTAGGCTCTCTTTTGTTACTCAGATTCCAGCTTGGGAAGGGGAAAAGACCCCTTTTATACTATTAGACTTTTACACTGCTGCAAAAAGAGGTCAGCCTCATGGCAATCTTCTGGTAGGTAACTGATTTAATTATCCAACTCATTTGCACTTGAGGGTTGCAGGTCAGCACAGCCAGAAGAACCCAGTGACTAGCATGGTGCAGGTCAACAAGCCCAGAAAACATGCTTGGAAAGAGAGGGTAGGGAACTAGTCTGGGGAGGGGGGCAGTGGAGATGAAAATCCACCTCCTGTGTTGCAAGGCCCTACAGTGAGATTAGATCAGTTCAAGCAGGATGCTGCAGCCTCTTCCACCTTTGATGTTTCCAGGATTATGTTAGGCAGGAAAGTTTCTTTGCTGTCTGGCTGGCCGAAGAGTCCCTGGGACTCACAGAGACAGGTTAGCCCTGAGATGTTTGATGATACCTGGCACCAGAGGCTCTCACATGCCTTGGAGCAGTAACACAAGGTGTCAGCTGCTCACACACAGAAACACAAGCAGCATGTCCTAGGTGGTTGGTCCAAAGCAGACAGAGCCTGGTGTAAACAACACAGCCTGAAAACCAGTCCTCCTCCTCCACCAGTGCCAGCTGCATGAGGGCCAGCTCTGCAGAGCTGTCTCTGCAGCAGTAGCCATTGCTGTGCCTCAAATGTACATCTTCCTTCCCATGCTGAGCCTTGTTCTCTGTAGTAAGCCCCATGCCCACACATTCATCCTGTGTCCATGGTCCATGCAAATGTTCTCCTTTGATTGCTTCCCCTCCCAGCCCTCTAAACAATCTGAAGCAGGACAGCAGCTCTATTGGTTATGCCACCCATGGCCACAATGCCTGCACAGCAGCAGGCTGAGGGGCACTGTGAGAAAGGACAGATACAGGAACATCCCTGCCAGGAAAAGACCAAGGCTGCCTTTCATAAGAGGACATAAAGGATGACAAAGCCCCAGCCACACTGGCTTTCCAAGGGGTAGCACTCAGAGATAAAGCCCCTTAGAGGTGTTTGCTGCCTAGAGGAATCTGCAGCCCTTGGGTGTGATCTAACTTCCTTTATATTAGGCTTTGATAGCTCCCTTCTGTGCATCTGGGCTCCCTTGACATGCAACGGAGAGAGGAAGGCACCTCCACATTCATCTCACTGGCCAGCCACTTACCTGAGGAGGAGTGATGACAGATACTTCTTTCCACTGACTACCAAGAGAATGCCTGAGGGGTCAAAACAATGCTTTCTCAGTCCAGTTTTATGTCTCAGTCTATTTAGGTGGAACATATCTTGGAACAGGTAGAAAAGCATGGATCAAGAACAATTTTTAGATATGTGACACAATGGAGAGGCTCCCAGGACTGCATGGAGAGAAGCCTGCTTTGGACAGAGATCCACAGAGGCGAGGGAGTTAGACCCAACAACACAGCATGCTTCTGCTTTGGCCATCCTCTTAGAGCAACTCTCATTGAGCGTTGGAGCCTTGAAGCTTCTCCTGAAGTTCTCACCTCAGTAGTGGCTTTTCCAACGGTAAGAACTATTGTCCACTTATTATTTAATTCTTAAATTGGAACAGCTGTGCCTGTGCCAGACAATTTGAATAAAGACCCTCTCAGGATACCCTGCAGCCCAAGCGCTGGCACAGTTTTCAAAGGTGAGCAAGGGGAAGGGACTGAGAATCTCAGCAGAGCTGAGTCACTGGTGCACATAGGTCAGCAGAGACTGTGAACACTGATGCACATGCCTTAAGTTACTGTAGAGCAGTGGGACATATATTCAGTCCCATCCCATTCTTGCATACCTCAAAGAATCTTACTTGGTGTGCTGTCAGAACTGCGTAAAAGCTTGTAGCACAATGGTTGGGATCTAAACATCCCTGTATGGTTGTTGCAGTTTTTATCTGCTTCCTCTTTTCTGTACATGTTATAAGTGCTGTAAGCACTATTTTTGGTGGCAGAATGCACAAATTTTTTATCATAAACCTGTACAGAGGTGCTGCCTCTTTGAACCCACAGAGATGCATATCGATGGAACCTGGAATTCATATTTGATAGAATGGAGATTTAATGAGGTGTGGTAAGAAACTAGACAGAAAAATAATTCAAAATGAATTGGAGAAACCAAACTAAACAGATTCCAAATCCACTGAACGTGGAAGAAGGTGTAGGGATAGTCCTCGATGTGCCATTCTTACGTCCACAAAACAGATACCAAGCGCCATTAGACTTATGTGCCCCTTGTGGACAGCCCATCCACTGGAAGCCTTCTCTTTGGAGAATTACCATCACCCTACCAAAGGCAGCATATGCTCTGTGTCACACCATTACCCAGCTCAGCTCCAGCCACACTGCAATTACTCAGTTCATGTCTTGGAAAATAGTTAGGTGTGGATGGTACAGACATCAAGATGCCACTCACTGCTGCTGGAGATCCTGTTTCAAAGGACAGGGGGTTGCCTGTCTGGTTTTAAACATAAGGATATTTTAGAGAAAGAAAGCCAACTTTTCATTCTCTTTTTTTCTTAGGATACCTCCAGTAGGGGTATTTCTGGCAGCAGCTGGCGGTAGAATACTCTATAAATACAAGGCATGAAATTGCATACAGCAGCAACCTGATCAGGGCTACCTTTTAATTTCCTGACATGAGCTGGCCACTAACCCAATTACCCAGGGTCCCCGGAGGAGCCCTCATCCTTCCCAGGAAGCACAAAGCAAGAACCCAAGCATATTGCAGGGATGTCAGCTGAGCTTTCACTGAAATCAAATATCTTTTTGAGAACACATGGTCTGGAAGCAAGGATGGGGACAGGAGGGAAAGGTTGCTTGAAACACTTTGCTCCATTTGAGAGATTTTTTCACTTGAAAACAGAAATGAAACACTCTCCACCTGGTTACACTGCTGAAAAGGAGCTCTGCTGTTGATTCAGTTATCTGGATTTCAGTAGAGGATGAAGACAAAGTTACTAAGTGGAACTAGTTTGAGATGGTCAGTGTTTGAAAACCCTTGTTCAGATACTAGATGACTGCACCAAATTTACCACATCACAGGTAAATCCGTCCAGGATGACAGATTTGATTCTCTGGGAAAAATTTATGATATTAGCAGCTGGTAAGAGAAACAGAAGAGTTAGGACTAAACACCAGCAAAGTTCCACTGGCTACAGAGTTTACTAACCAGCCAGGGTCTTTAACAGGAGAAGCATGGATTTAAGAGATAGCTGCTTCTAAAATTTGGAGACTGCAGTCGCACCATCGCTGAAGTGGGGACCACCTCCAGCATTCACAGAGATGCAGGCACTTGGGCAGCACAAGGGTTACCAGGTTATTCCAAGTTCCCATGAAGCAGGGTATTCCCAAAGACACCAGGGACAGGAGGGAAAGGGGAACAATTAAGAGGAAGATAAGCTGAATGAACTTTGTGCTCTCTCATGCTGATTTATCTTTCCTGTTTCACTAGCTGGCTGGGCAGTGTCAGTATACACACATTCCAGCAACCATTACAACAGAAATAATATTAGACAGAGGAGTCCAAGAGCTTGGGAGATTTGTAACAAAGAATTTGGCATCCCTGTTAAACTTTAATATGTTCTCTAGCATGTCTTATGGAAATGCATTAGGAGCAAAGGAATAAAACCTTGGAAAGGAATAATTGTACCTGGGATTACTACACTACAACAGATACAGCTCTGGGAAGACAGACAGTCATCTACGTAATGGAAATCGTATGTCTTTACCGGCTGATTGCCTAACCTCTGTCTTGCTGTCAAAAAGCCTCCTTTTTCTGCATCCGGATCAAGACTATCTTCCTTTACCCTTCTTCCTTGCATTTGTAGACTTCACTTTCACCACACAAGAAATAGCTGCTGGTGTCTCCTGAGAGCCAAGAAGCTAGGCCTTCAAAGACATTCGGACTGGGGCAAACCACCTCATATAGGGCATGTTTCCTGTCCCGGGAATTCCCACTCCTGCTTTTAGCACATCAAATGCACGTAGATCTGGGGGACTCCTATCTTCTGCTTTCTGAAATAAGGTATACCTGTCTATCACAGGACACATCTCCAGTACCCTTTCAGTCTTTATGCTCTTTCTTGGAAGCCAACCAGTGATGTCTGCAAGAAACTGGGCAGAAGCGACCCACATAGCTCAGAAAGCTACTCTTAGGACTCAGTCATGAGCAGGACTCTGAGAAGACAAATTTCAGCACTGGCAGGGAGCAGAAGACAACAGTTCTTCAGCAACATAATAAACATTATTTTTATTAAGAAGGAAAAGAAGACTTGAAGGTTGGTGAAATAATGGATGACATCTCAATGCCTGGATGAGATTGTTTTTAGACACTTATTTTCTTTGTATGGTTTGTCACTGTGTGATGTAACACATGAATTCATGTGCATGCACTTCATGAAAGCAATTACTGACCCAGCTTTGCTTCTTTTTCTGAACTGTTTATGCTCCATTTGGGTCTCTGCAGATGTGCCAACACAAAACAGGGAGCAGCACAGCTTTAGAAATAATGCAATCCAAAACAGACCCACCACTGGCCAAAGCTCAGCCCCTCAGCAATGCAGGTAGTGTCTCTGTGATAATCAAGAAAGGGTAAAACCATGGTGTACAGCAGCTTAGAGACATGAGAAAATATGGGAGAAACAGCCCCACAGATACCCAGGTCAGAGAAGAAGGAGGGAGAGGAGGTATTTCAGATGCCAGAGCAGAGCCACTGCAGTCCATGGTGAAGATCATGGTGAAGCAAGTTTTCCTCCTGCAGCCCATGGGGGACCACAGTAGTGTAGATATCCACCCTGCAGCCCATGGAAGACCCCATACTGGAGCAGGTGGACATGCCCTGAAGGAAGGTACAGCCTGTGGAAAGTCTGCGGTGGAGCAGGCTCCTGGTAGGAGCTGCAGCCCATGAGACGAGTCCATACAGAAGTAGGTTTTATAGCAGGAACTGTGGCCTGTGGGGGACTTAGACTGGAGCAGTTTACTCCTGAAGGACTGTGGAGGAGGTCCTGTGGAAAGAATCCATGTTGGAGCAGTTTGTGAAGAACTGCAGTCTATGGGAAGTACTCACTTTGGAGAAGTTCATGAAAGACTGTATCCTGTGAGAGGGACCCCACACTGCAGTGGGAGAACAGTGTGAGGAAGAAGGAGAAGCACAGATGAAGTGTGATACACTGACCACAAACTCCCAGTCCCTATTCACCTGTGCTGCTTGGGGCAGAGAAGGTAGGTGTCATGAGTGAGTTGAGCATCAGAAGAATCAGAAGTGGGAGAAAAGTGGTTTTGGTTTTGTTTTCATTTCTCAATATCCTACTCTCTTATTAACTGGCAATAAATTAAAATAATTTTCCCTAAGTCAAGTCTTGCCCATGACAATAATTGCTGAATGATCTCTCTGTCACTACCCTAACCCACAAGCTTTCTCAGCATATTTTCTGCCTCTGTCCTGCTGAGGAAGGAGAGTGAGAGAGCAACTTGGTGGGCACTGGTGGCCAGCAAAGGTCAACCCACCACACTGACACACAGAGAAGGACTGACATCACTGGCCTTGTCACAATGTCACTCTGGAAGGTGACACACAGGATTGCGACTTCAGAGAGGCAGCAGAGGTGTGGAGGGCAAAGCTGTGAGGTCATGTTTAACCGGCCAACGTCCAAAATAAAATCTCTGAACCCACATACACAAGCCATGTGTCATCTGAAATTACATCTGCCTCTTGAAGACAAACAAATTGCTGTAGAACAGAAAGGCCATGGGTGGCTAGAGCGTAAATGGCAAGGGTATATTCTCCCTAAAACTGACAAGGTATATTGAGTTTTTAAAAGAGACCTGCCAAACTGCTGAAATTTGTCTATCCATCATTCCAGAAGGCTAGAGAGATCTAGATCTACTCTGTGGAGCCCAGAGTTAAAGAGCTACATTTGATCATTGTAATCACAAGACAGACAGTGATGGGAGCAAAGAGAGACAATGGAGTGGACAAAACCAAGGATGCCCAGCTCTGAAAAATGCCTCTCCCTTGCAAGTTCCAGGGCATGCTTTCTTTCACTCGCCATCCCCACTGGCCAGACATGAGTGTAGGTATCATCTTCTCCATTTGGAGTGAGCGTTATCACAGGTTGCTCAGGTGTCCTTGATTTTTGCAGAGCAGAGGGGCATGCACTTCTGCTGGACAAAGCTGTGAAGATGCTCATTTCCCATTGCCTGCAGGCTGGTGCTTCAGCAAGGCCAAGAGCAGCAGAGCACAGGTTTTCTGGGGACAGTGCCTCTCCACAGGGGCACTGAGACTGGACTCCAGATTCAGCAGCTTCCTATATATGAGCCAGCTAGTGAGTACTAATTAATGTTCTCTGGGGGTACATTCCAGATGGAAGGGGAAAGTGAGAGACAGGCAGCCAGACAGACCAACACTTCAGACGTCTGAGCCAGTTGGGCTCTGTGGGCAGAGTGTTCTGCTTGCCACTTTCCCCAGTGAGTCCTGCCTGCCCTGCAGCGTCACGACAGGAGAACCTGAGACAGCAAAGCTCTGGTGTCCGTGCAGTTCCCTTATTGCAATACATTGATCAGAGCTCTCTCAAAGAAAGTGGCCTGGATATCTGAGACACCTATTGATTGCTCCATTGGCCCTCTTCCTGCCCTGATCCTCATTCACCCAGCATTGCCTGAATAACCTGCACTTCTATGTTAGGAGAAGTCTCCCCAGATATTAAAGGGCTACATTCACAGCTGTTTGCCTAGCTGCAGCCCATGTAGGGAGGAGAGATGTCTGGTGACCTTATATGCAGGCCCCAAGGGGAGGACCTAAGTCCCTCCTGCAGCATCAAGCCGAGCACTTCAAGTATTAGGCAGAACTTGAAATCATGGCTACTTGTTTTTGCCACCTTTGAGTACTGGTGCCTTCAGCTTGAAGAACAGGCTCATGCCACATGCCCAGCAGCAGGAGATGGTATGTACATCATGTATGGTGAGAATAACCAGGAAAATGAGAAGAAATCATGAAGCCCTTAATTAGTTACTAATGGAATATCACACTTTTCTTCTTGAACAAAAGGACAGTTTCTTGACCCAGAAACATCCCCACTAAGTTACAAATCCTCTGCTAAGGACATCAAGGAGAAACATGTCAAGAAAAGAACTGGTTTCTAGATCTTGCCTTTAAACAAACAACTGTCTTCCTCCAAACTCCTGATAATCAAGCAGGAGGAAAAACACGGCTTAGCAGCCTTCTGCCATGGATGAACCCAGGGATGAGGAGATACACCAAGGCAAAGTTGAAAGGGGAACTACTGAAAGGAAAAATAGACATAGCTCAAATATTAAGGCACATCTTGTCCTACTGAATGCCTGAAGACTGTAAAATAGGCTCTCTGGGGAAAGCAAGACATTAGGGATTTTTAAAAACAGTTAAACTATTAGAGCTGTACAGCTGAGAACACTTGTGCCTTGGCACAAGAAAGGAGATGGATGAGCTAATAAGATGACAGATCAGCGATGGAAAAGACCAATGAACCCCTTCTAATCCAAAATCCCTTGTCAATTCTGCATTTTGAGCAAATCAAACAATTGTGGATTTGTTCTTTCTAGAAACTCCTGGCTCTGTGAAGACCAATGAGTGTAAAACCATTTTTCTCCCTTCTTGGATTCGGCTTTTAAAGATGTGTATTGATTGAATTCTGTATATTAATACCTTATGCTTCCACCAGGCTTCACATAAAGTTAACTAATTGGTCCTCATAATCCTTTTGCAAAGCAAAGCAGTAGGACCCTTATTTCTCAGCTTGGAATACTGAGCAAAAGAAAGAGAAAAAAGATGCCTGTCCAATATCACCTGACCACTCTGTGTTAGAGCAGAGGAGTCCTATTTGCAGATTGCTAGTATAGTCTCCTCTTGATATTATCATGAGCTCTTGTATCCCATTGCTATCAATAAATCTTTATGCTGTATATTCCACAGCACTAAACATTATGGGCAGGATCACAGATACACTAATGTCAATAGCAAACCACCCTTCCCCAGAGACTTTAATGATGCCTGATCAATCCTGATATGAATAACTAAATACACTTCAGCACAAAAGCAGCCTTAGAGTCAAATTTCAGTTTGCCATGAGTAGTATCCCATAGAGTTCAGGAGTTCATGCACAGCATGGTGTGAGTGAATCTATGCTGCTCTCCAGCCTAACTCTGATTTGGAAGGAGTTAACTGTTTTCCCACTGTTTGGAAGCTAAGACACAAAACCTTCACAGGACCCTGCTCTGAGGAGTGATGAACTTCCAGAATTGGAAGCAAAAGACTCCTTGGCCACACAGTCAGCACGCCAGCACCAGCCCCTGTGATCGGCTCCCACAGCTGCCAGCCCTGAGAGATTCAACTGCTTGGATTCAGGGCAGCACAGATACAGGCAGCCAGCAAGCCTGGACCCTGCTGCTGCTCTGCAGAGTGACTGGAGCCACTAAATGCTTTCAAGGTTGTTTCATGGGATTCATATGAATAGGCTACAGTGCATTATAAACCTGCGCTCCCACTAAAGCCAGTGTCACTAGTGTGTACTGGCATGTGGGAAAGGGGGTATATCACCTTCCTGAACTATCACATGAAGAGAAGCAGGTTTTCAGTGGTCCCTCTCTAACTAGAAAGTAGGTGCCTCCTTTCCAGCAGTAGATCAAGATCCTCTGAATCTACCACCTCTACACCTAGGGCAGGGTGGGCCAGACTACACAATTCTGCATCTCTGCCCCTTGGTAGCTGGTGTGCTCTAGAAGGAAGATTTTAACCACAGAAACTGCACATCCATCAAAGAACAAAGCTGATTTAACACCTACTATACATTCTTTACAACACTGGCTGCCATCAACCTGCCCCTCAGGAAATGAGAGAGCCCTACTGAGAAGCAATACACACTCAAGTGACACCATACAATTCATCACCAGCTGCTATGATGTTATAACCTGGAAGAGAGTTGTGTGCTGGTGTCTTGGCTCCAGCATACAGGACTTCTGCAGTCCACAGCCAGCTGCTGTTCCTTGTGGTTAAGTTGAGGGGACCATGCTCTGCCAGGTACAGCAGTGCAGAAGGTTACATGCAATGCTTCTCCTTTCCTCCCCCTCCTCCCCTCATTGCTTTTCACAGAGGACCCAAGGGAAACAAAGCTTTAAAGTCAATCTCTAAGAATGTGTTTAATTGCCACTGAATTCCCTATGGTTCACCTTGAATGGACAAGGATTGAGGAAGAGGAAAAACAGCACAAGAGAGAAGCTGAACACTGCTCAGAGACCTCTGAACACATCAATAGGCTGAGCACAACACAGGTTGAGCATGCAGGGCAGCAACCCACAGCTCCCAGACAAACCTGTGCTACCAACCATCTTCAAAAAGTCTCTTGAGTGGTAATATGGGCAGACCTTCATTGCACAGGGTGCCACAGCTATGCATTAACTCTGTCCTTCCCTTATGATGTCCAGCCAACCCAGTCATGATCACGAAAGAGCCTCTCCTCCTCAACAATGAAAAATGACCTGGGGGCAAGAAGAGCAAAACCCTTCAGTGCAGGGTTAGTTTGGGAAAGGAAACAGTCTGGCACTGCCAGTTTCCAGTTATTTATCAAATTTGCAAGTAGTAGAAATAATATCCTAGCACAAGGGTGCTGACTAGAACCACTCTCCTCTCTGGACTGCCTTCTTAGCCACTGCCCATCCTGACTCTTTTACAAAGCCTGTAAAAAGATACCTTCAGAAAGCCAGAGTAGGCAAGCATGTAGTTAGCCTAGGAGATCCTGCAAGGCCTGGAGTCCCAGGCACTGTCAGGACAGAGAAAAATTCTCATTCTGACTCTCTTACCTTCTTTTAGCATCCCCACTTTGAGGCATTTCATGAAGCGACAGGCCTGACAGGATTTGCGCCTCCGTTTCGTGATCTCACATTCATTGGTAGCCGGGCAGCTGTATTCAATATTCCCTGCAATCAAACACAGAGATGGTCACCCAGCAATCACATTTCCCCCACTGAGCCAGGGACAGGCTGTAGTGCCCAGATATTCCCACTACCATCAGTCTGTGTACGTTGTACGTTTGCTCGCTAATTTGTACACGCACATCCTCTGAGATGATAGGCAGCTGACCTATCCAAGGGGCTGACTGCAATGCTGGGCTTTCAGGCACAACATGTCCTCTAGGTGTGTCATCATCCCCTGTACTGCCACCCCTTATAATCTGGCCTGTTCCCTGAAGTCCAGGGCTGAGCATGAGAGCAGTTCAGATACTAGCAGCATTTCCTTTGCTGCCAGTCTTGCTCCACGTCTGTGGGATGGATGTCACCTGTCTTTTCTTGCCTTGTTTGGGGAACCAGGGAGATAAGAGACAGCATTTTCTCCTTTGTTTCCTCCTGCCAGTTGGCATACTACAGGTAGCAGGGAAGCAGTAGGTCTGGACTGAGAAAGAGATAAGATGTCCAGTAAAATGAACATAAGTTACCTGTGCAAATCTTTACAGTTTTACTTTATTAGTTCTTGTGCCTCTCATCCCTCTGCACAGAGCATTATCATTTCTAAATCACTTTTCACTTATGAAAAAATGTCTCCATTATGAAACACTGTCTCCACGACAAAACAGGGAAAAAAGTATTCCAAGTTTATTTCTAGTCAAATCGTATTGTACTGGAAGCCAAGAATGTAACTGAAACATGGAGCAAGGGTCTGATATGAGGATGTAAGTGGAATTATGCTGGATCACAGTATAAGGTAACAACTTATTTAGTACCAGAAGACAACAAACAGAAACTGCTATCTCCATCCTGCCATTCGTTTTGAGGTGATGTTTCTGAAGAGGGCTATTCAATGTTTGCTGCAGAGCTGGACTAGAAATCTAAGCTTGACAATGGCACTACATTTAAGGCAGTTTAGATACTGGTAAATCAGGCAGCACTGAAAAGGGTATCTAAGATCTACAGTCAATTCAGAAGAATGGAAAAGTTGGTTTAATGATTGAAAGTAGGAAACTGAGATTCAGGAGTGCAATCAGAGCTATCGGGAGGGGTGTAGGTAAGAGCCGAGACAACACACAGTATGGACTTCGTAAAACATCAGATTAGAAGCAGAGTTTACAGTTCAGTAACACTGGGACAGGACTTGATTTCTGTTCCTATTTCTGTAATGGATTTTTATATTCTAGTGCAAGACCCTTCCCTCTCTAAATAAAGATCAACAATCTGATACATATCAATCTTTGGGCGTGGTGATTAGATCTCAGGGCTAACCAAAGTGTTGGAAAGCCCCTTGAAAATCTGAGTGGAAAAGCAGAGCACAAATTCAATAGAAAGAAAGCACTGTTTATTTAAGTGGCCCATGCTGGGTGAAACTGCAGGAGCACACAACCCCCAAAGCCTAAAGGTGATTGGCCTGTTAGTTACAAACATTCTACCTCTTGCTTCTTATTTTGTCACAAGACTTGCAACTTGACCCTAAGCTCCAGCCCAGCCACCCCATTCTTCACCACTGCTCATCTACCCCCAAAATACAGTTTGTCTGCAGGAGCACAGTGTGCTGCACAATGCTTCCGTTCAGGCTGTATTTCGTCATTGTGCAGCACCTGAATTTCAATAGCCAGCCACATATCAACATTCTCAGGGAGCTGGACATTGAGATTCAAGCTTGATCTCAAGGTAATAAACAAACTCCTGCTCTAGACACAGAGTTTCAGCACATTACAGACTCATGAGTATGGTGGCCGTGATCTCATGATCAGATACTTGCTGTGCCCCACACAGGAAGGAACGCAGTAGGAACAAACCTGGGATAAAACTCAGTCTCACTTTTTTAAGGTTTTGCCTTTGTTTCGGTGTTGACCTTTCTCACCAAACCCAGGATGAGAGTTCTAGAGAGACACAAGATTTCATGTGTTGTGATCCAAAGGCCAAAAATTTGTCCCCTAACAGAGAGACACTACATCAATGGCACTGAGCCTTTATAGCAGCCGGAGGCAGTGACAGCCCTCATATGGCAACTCAAGGTCCCTCCACAGTGTCAAGCAGATCCCCCAACTTCCCCACACCTCCAGGCCCTGGTCTACTGTAGACTGGAAAGGGTCTACAAAGCACGTATCACAACCAAATGTGATAGTGTCAGAGTATGTGTAGGTGCTAGTTACCATACACACGCCGGATGCACAGCTTGAATAAGGAGTTCTCAAAGGCATTTCTGTACTGGGATCATGCCTGTTAAAGGAGCAGAGCCAGAGGAGAGTGAGCATGACGCAAGCACCCCTTCCTGGACAGCAAAGCAGTGGCCACCATGTAATGTAGCAGCCCTGTAGTCTGCTGGTTAGCATATATGAAAAAATGCACTCAGCACTGGTGAAACAACCCATTCAGCATGCTTGTTTACCTTCTCATTGAACACAGGCTCATGTGCCTCTTCCACACACTGTACCCAGTCTAAAGGAAGAAAGCACCAGCAGCTGTCTTACAATCCTCTCTACAGGTGCAAATGCTAGAGGTGAGGCTCACTGTACCCTCTTCACACAAGACAATGCTGTCAAAGTAAATGGCATTTTATACCAGGCCCATAAACATGCTGTGTGCTGCATGGACTGAGAGTCACAGCTGGAGGCAGTAACTGCCACTATTGCAGGAAGCAGCGGCATGACCAGGGGAGGCACAATCAGTATTACCCAAGCAGAACTCAATCAAGAAAAACTATCATCTCCAAAAGTTTAACAAAGTTCTCTGACTTTTTTTTTTTTTTGGTGTGTGTCTCAATTTCTTTTATGGGTCCTGGGGCTGGCTGCCAGCACAGTGAGCCGCTCACAGCTCCCTGTAATTTCTGTAAGTGCCCTGTGATAAAGCGATGAGATTAACTCATCGAAATTCCAACAACCTCCCAGTGGCTGGCGGTCACACCACCAGCCCCGCTGCCAACACAGGGGGCTCAGACAGAGATTCCCCTTCACTGCTGCAGCTGGGGGTGCTGCAAAGTCCTGCAGAAGAGTGTCAGCACACAAGGGTGCACTTGCAACTCTCTATGCAGCAACAGAATTTGAGTTAAGTCTCTGTGTGTTATGAACAGTATATTATGCAACCCAGAAGGAAAGGTCAGAAAAAACACATAATCTGATAGACAAGGCCTTGCTTTGAGCTGTTGCTTATTAAGAGAGTTCCTTTACCTAGATAATATTTACATTTGATCTGAAAAAAAATGGTAGAACTTCACTGATACCACGGCAAAAGATTTACCTAAAAATGGCTTTAAAAAATCAAGTGATGGATGACAGAATCAGAGTCTGGATTTCTTCACATGTCCCCTTGGAGGGCAAATCATTTCTCTGTGTCCTAGTTTGCTTGTCTGCAAAATGATACGAACACCAAACCTACCTTCTGGGAAGACTGCGAGTCTTTATTCATTAAGGTTTAACTGTACTTTAAAGCCTTTAGATGAGAGATTCTTAGAAACAGCGAAGGACTATTAAAGTGATAGATCATGTTTTTTATGCTGGAGAACTGCAAAATTACCCTATTCTCCGCAAAATTAGACCTTTGACTGTTAAACAATTTGGAACATAATTTCCAGTGCACACATAATAGGAGCACCTGAAAACTGTACACCAGGTCTTGATTATTCAAGAGATCCTACATTCACCCTACTTCTCTGGAACAGGAGGGACTGGGAAGAGGAGAATGCCTCCCTGAGATTGGGAAGCACAGCAAAGTCCCCCACAGCTCCTTCTTAAATTATGAATAGGGCTCCTCAGGAGAGTTGAGGTTGGAATTAGTAAAGCACCGAGTGCATAAGCTACTCCCTGCTTACTGATTCTAACCTTTTAGAAAGCCTTTCTACAAGGAAACTCAGGAAAGACTAGACAGAAATAACCAAGAAAGTCTTCAAAGCTAAATAATTTTCAGCATCTGATTGCTGAAGAAAACCCATCTCTCTTTTTCTGGTTTCTCCTTCAATGCTATTCACTTAAATTAGCCCTTCTAAATGAGACATCAGATGTCAGTCAATACTCCCCCCAAACAAAAAAACACTCCAACAAAAACAAAGCTCCCCACAACTGTTTATCACTTGCAAGAAAATGACAGTTTGGAAAAGCAGGTGAGATAAGCCGTAGTGCTTGGAATAACCAAAATTTTACTTCATGTGGTTGATATAGTAAAAAACCCAGAAATGTGATCACCAATGCTTCAGAACTCTTGACACTATGAGAGGAGAAGGGAATACGTAGAGGTGTAACAACAGCACTGTTTGCCTCCTCAGGACGGCACACCTGGCTCCTGCTCCACAAAAGAGGACTAGGATATCTTGTACAACCTCACTCAAATCAGCTTCCTGCTTGCACAAGGAAGCAGGATATGGGCTCTGGGGCTCCCTACCAGCAGCAAGTTTGACTGTAGGGTTTCAGACACAGAAATACTTTACAGAAGTTGCATAGAAAAGGTCCTTCTGCACAGAATTCTCCGTACAAGTGCACTGAGGCAAACAGAAAATACAAGACTAATAGAACTGAGGTTGCACTGGAGATGGTTTTTTAAATCCAAGCATTAGATCTGTGAATAGTAAGCAGCAGTCAACGTGCTAGATCACGAAATACTGCACTTTCCCTGGTTAAGCTTGAAAAGTTTTTGGAAAGCTGTGAAACCCCACCGAAAAGTAGCAGGCACATTTCTGAGGACAGAAGGACAGGACAGTGCTTGGCTTCCATGGCTGCTGCTGTAGGGACAGAAAACTTCCCTTTGTGTATGTGGATGGCAAAGCTCTTCTGCTAATGAAAAACTCTCTCAACTGCTGCTCCCTTCCCACGAGCCACTCTAAGCACCATAACAACCAGGAAGCCCTACGTATTTTATTACAAGCCTGTTACAAATCCCTAGAAGTCTTCTGAATCGCATTATCCACATTTTAAGCTCCTTATTGATGTAAAGGTATACCGACAAGGCAGTTCTGTTGCTACACTCACTGCGTTTGAAGCTTGAAAGACTCAACAGGAAATCCACAGATGCGGGGACATTGCCTGATACACCACTTGCCTATCCAGAAGATGATGGTAAATGTGTCCCTTCTCTCTGAACCTCCAGTAACCAGTTCTTCTAATATCACTCCTCGCAAGTCCTGTTGTATCACCTTATGGGTGTGAGTTCCATGCACACAACGAGATGATTCACAAAGATCAGAGAGAGAAATCCTAATTCAGATTAATTTTGCTGAGCCTTAAGCTTTTATTTTATATTAATGGGTCATCAATAGCCTTAATTTTCCCCATTTGAAGATGAAAAATAGATGAAGGGTAGTCATAGTCATGAATATGTTAAATAATAAAGGACTCATATGGTTACACAGCACTGAAATCAGTTAATATTCAAAGGAGGCAAAACTACCTACTGGTTGTAATGATTGATGAACAAAAGATAATGACAATATATCTGATTGATACATAATGCTCTATCTACCGAGTAAACCATGCAGAGAAGGAATAGAGTAGAGTTAGATTAAGAATTTGTACCCTGTAAGAAAGCCAGCATTTGCCTTTGTCCTGAATTTGGATGAAAAGATTATTTAGGATTTCCATGGAACAGAAATTCAAAAAGTTTTAATTTAGAAACATCCAAAACACAATACCTTTCCGGTAACATACCTGTTCCATTACATTCAGCTGTAGCAATCGACCAACAATATCTACAGTGGAAGAAGTCCAGCCAAAGATGGACTTCTGAAGCTAATTAGCAAACCTGTTTTAAAAACTGATTGTGATACTGTATAAGTAAGTACTACAAGAAGCCCCCTTTACCTGAAGCACTGTCTGTTTCCCAGAATACCTTGGGACAACTTCTATGTATATTTTTGACCCCTGTACCTTTCCCCATTGGCTGTGAAACCTTGCCCCTATGGGCGGTGGCTAAGGTTTCCTTGGCTCCTTGATTGGGTGTATGCTAATATCCCCAAAGCTATAAGTACCTGGACCCTAGAACAATAAACCCTGCTCATCTCTCGTGGTCTCTGTATGCTGCCTTGGGGCCCTGGAGTCCACATGGCGAGAAAACCAGGGGGAGCATTTCCCTCTCCAGCATAAAAACTAACATCTAACTTCTGGAGGTACCCAGCACCCACATTCAGCTAATATGAAATTTTTGGTTTCAAATCAGACCTCTGTTGAGCATCAATAGCAGCACACTTCAACACACTTGAAATTCAGATTCTCTCCTATCTGCACTAGATTGCACATTCCACAGTATTCACCGTCAGGTGACATCCACGTGTGAGGACACTTGCACCATGGAGGTAAACGTAGATTGCCACTAGAATATAATCTCACAATGCCATGCAATGATAGAGAAGCATGATTAAAATTTTGTAAGACAGCCTAGCTGACTGAAAATGCTTCAGGTCAGTTCAGAACTTCTGGCTCTGCCTCAAAGTGTGGGAAGTCCAGACCTTAGGTTCAAAATAACATGTTCAGAGAGAACAGGCCTGCAGCCCAGTGGCATGTTCTGTCATCCTGTCTCTGCTTTCGCTTTTCCATCTCAAGCATTTCCAGTGCTGCAAAGTGGAAATGACACACAGGTTTCCAAGCCTTGATCTTTCTTTTGGGCCATGTAACACGACATGAGAGAGGTCATAGATGCGACACCCTCCTATAATCTGTGGGACAGGTTAGGATGTGTTGTGTGATCCTGTCTTAGTTCAGCAAAACCAAACACTCCAATTCATCTTGTACTGAATCAAGGGTTTGGATTTTCCTGCCTTCTTTTTCCTATCATTAAAATTTTTCTTGGGCAAATCTGACTTGGTAAAAATTCCACTTTTCTTTGGAAAAATCCTACTGACAGAAAATTCTCACATAGCAATATTAGTGACCTCAGGGATAACCAGCCATGTCCATGCTGGCTTTTAGCCTATCTTCACCCCATCATTTGAAAAACAACAGCCCTTGTGTTGTCCAGGACAGGCTGGCCTCATCTGGCTAAGTGGGAAAGTGAGTTGCAGAGCTGTCATGCTCAAATAAGGTCTTGCAGCTTGAATGTCCGCTCTTCCTGCTGCTCTGCTACAGCAGCAGAGGGAGTGAAGAGGCTATTGCAAGATGCTCCTGCTCCAAGATAGGCAGGTTTTACAGAAGTTAATGCAGCTAAAAGAACCCCATAGGCAGACTGGGGTCATTTGTAACAGGGGGTGGGGCTAGCTGGAAGGGGAAATTCACGTGAAGCTTCTCCTTCATGATCAGGGGTATCTAGATAGTGCAGTCATTCAGGACAGATTTAGACCCATTTTATGGCAGTATGCAGACCTCACATAGGGCCAGCAGAATAAGTACTGTCATAGTATTCATTAGATTTTCATCTGTGGATACTCAAGCACAGAGAAGTGAAGTGGCTGGTCTGACACCAAAAAAGCCTGACAATGAATTTACCTACTGCATCTGGGGAATCCTGGGGTTTCCATCACTCCATCTCTGTGCTCTAGCCATTGAGTCAATGTCACTCCCAGGTACCAAATCATGGCAAGTCTTTCGATACTGGCAGGGAAAGCAGTAGTATAACATACACATCTGCATGCTTTCCACAATGTTAGGTAGACTGAATGAAGATGTTTTCACTTTGTCTGTTAGATGCTTAACACAGCTACTGAATATAATAAAGTTGCAGGATAAACACCTTTTGTAAATGCTCTTGCCACTCACCTTCTGTTTTACATGATCCCTAAATCCTTTACCCTGCACACCCAGGGCTACGCTTGGATATCGCGTGCACTGCAGCAGAGCCCCAGGAATGGTGCACTTTCTTGACTCAACCAAACTCTGCAGCCCTATTTGCTGTCGACTTCCGTGGGTTCAGCCTTCAGCTTCATAGTTGAAGTTGCTCACCCTCAGGCACAGCACACTTGACTCTCACACTCTTTGGAATAAAAGCATTTTGGTACCTCAGTCGCCAGCGCAAGCTGATGACAGGGTGAGAGAAATTTCCACTTATTACTTTCCCTATCTGTTACACGTTAACAGGCAATCAATTAGGGAACCACAGGGAGAAAGAATATGGCTGCGCTGGGGAGAGGAGGCTGGAAGAAAGCACTCTCACCTCTTGGGATTAAGTCAGCTGACACATCACTCAGGCTGATGTAGGCTCTAGATACTGCTACCCTGCATCACTTTCTTTTGATTCTCTCTGAAAACTCTTCAAAAGTTCCTAGGTCTTCTTCTCTTTCTCAAGATCTCTTCTGCTCTGCACACAGAGGTGCTCTAGTATTGCTCCCAGGAGTAGTTAGTTTTCTTGTTTCTTCCTGTATTAGGAGCCCCTAAGACTGCTTCAGAGTGCTACCCTGTCCCTCCTTTAGCACCTGAATATGCCTAAAAGAAACACTAGGAATTGGTCCAGTGCTGGAGGAGGAATGGAGTCAGTGCTGACAGTCAGAAGTGCAAGTAAAAATTCACAGTCAATCACAGAGATTAAGCAATGACAAATCACACAAAGCCCTGTCAGAGAACTGGTCAATGCCCTAGAGATGGCAATGATTTCCATATGGCATAATAAAGAAGAAAGTGTCAGTGGGTAAGAGTGATTATTTCCACAGCTGGATAATAGGAAGCAGAGACATCTAAAATCTAAGAAACCAAGCTAGAAATAGTGACTTTTGCAGAGACCTGGGATCAACTGCACCCTGGACTGCTCTGTCCACTCCAGGGTTGAACATCCCCAGAAACAGAGTGTAATGAGGCCCATCTAATCAACAAAATGAGTGCTCTCTCAACGTGTGCATTTCTTTCATTTCACAGGAGACAAGGCAGTATTGGTGTGGTGGATTGACCCCAGCCAACAGCCAAGGACACGCACAGCTGTTTGCTCACAGGACACCTGTCTCCAGTCAACCCACCTTAGTTGGGTGAACTCAACACACTTTCCACTGGAAGATGAATGATCCTGTCCTTTTTCCAGTTAGGGAAAGTAGGAAATAAAGGGAGTATCTGTATGTCCAGCCATGTTCGCTCACATAGGGCACGCATAAGCAAATACACCCAAGCATCCATAGGTATTGGGGATTACCAGGATGCACTCCTGCTTCTGTGCACTCCTGCGTGTGCACATCTGCAAGCACACCTTTGGCAGTCAGGACACAGCCATATCCCTCATATGTGAATTTTACATGCAGGAGTAATGCATTGCAATTCAACTATTCATGCATACACTGAGGTTTTCAAAATCACCTGAGGAATTTCTCATCCTTAGTAAGACTGACACAAACAGGGTATCTTTATCTTCTTCAGTGACTAGTTTTTTATATCTTCCAAGAAGCTGCATCTTAATGAAAGCCAGCCAGGCTAGGAACTTGACAAGGGTTCCTACCACCACATAGCCTAACTTCACGTCCATGTTCATTTGGGAGGACCAGATTAGGAGGAGAGAGGAATCATACAAAAGGATGGAGACTCAGGTACATTACATGCACTCTCCCCTTCCCCCTTTTATGTGACATTGCGGTCTCAGCAACGTCTGGGGCCGTGGCCCTCTACTTCTATGGAGTGAATGCTGCAGTTTCCATTCCTTCCCACCGTACCTTGAATAGTCCTCTTGAAGAAGGCTTTGCATGCCTCACAGGAAGCCACGCCGTAGTGGTACCCAGAAGCAATGTCCCCACACACCAGGCACAGCCGCTTGGGGATTGCATTGAGCATGTACTCGCACTTGGTGGGTGAGTCCTCCATGATGGCGCTGGCACAGTCGTCGTAACGCTTACGGCAGGACCCACCGCCAATCCCCGTGCCATTGAACATGGGGGGTGAGTCTAGGCCATTGGGGTGGCCACCCATGGCGATGCCATAGCCACCGCTAGCATCGGAGGAGCCGCTCGGGCTGTGGTGGCTGATGGCGTCGATGCCAGAAGATGGGCTGGAGGGCTCGGTCTTGATGAAGGACCCACAGCTGGAGGAGAGGTGCCGCTCCTCCGTGGCCATTCTGCCGAGCAGCCTGCAGGGAGAGAGCAAAGGCACTCAGTGACCTCCTGGCCAAACCCAGCTCCAGGTTAGTCAAAAGAGAGCCCTCTTTTTCCCACCTCAGTTCAACTCCAGTTGGCTCAGACAGTTCAACCCCACCCAGGTTCTTCTTCAGAAATATCAATACAATAGCCCGCCTGCTCCCCACAAACTCACATTAGAATAAAGACAAGGATATTCATGTAGATCATATTATCAGGCTGTTCACAGGCTGCAGTGCTGGGAAGGGGCATCAGTGCTGATGAGGCACAATCTACCCAGAGCACAATCTACCCCGGAGACAGCAGAAAGAAATCAGCTTGCCTGTGGCAGGCCAGGTGAAAAAGATGTTTGGTTACTTCAGAATATGCTGCCCTGGCTTTAAGCAAAAAGTTCAGGAACAGACCCTGCAGAAAGGACTTGCTCAGACTGGATTTTCAATTTTTCATCGGTAATACAGAAGTCTTTGATTAATTTTCAAGTTTAATTCCTCCTCTCCCCCCACTCTACCTTCCACTCCGCAGCACTATCATCACTAGAAGAGGAGCTTATAAACTAAAGGAAAATAATCTGATCAAAAATTTCTTCTGGCTCAATCTTAAATCTTAGTCTTTCTTCTATGTACTAGTATTGGGCTTTTGCATGGACATGCAAATTCCCACTTCTTAAAGAGACGATTATACTCTAAAGCCTATGGAATCTTACCAAATTTGCAAGCTATTCTTATTTGTTTTAGTTCACAGATAGTCTTATTTCTTATATAAATGTTCAATCATTTTTTTAGAACACTGCTAATATTTACGATATCTACAGCAGTGAGTTCCAGGGATTACTTGTGCAGTGTACGAACAAGCAAAAAATTCCACTTTTATTTGCCTATAATGTATTTGCAGCCTTTGAGACTCCCTGAACATGTCCTGACTCTCCTCAGGAAATGTAGTTTTGCCATGTTCTCCTCATTCAGCTCTTTATTATCTATATAATTGCTCTTCATCCAGAAGTTTTTGCAGATCTCTTATCTGCTTCATCATCCATCTCTGAACTTCCTCTAGTCTGGCTATTTCTGTTTAGTCCAGAACAGAGTTCAATGAGCCAGCTCCTCAGCAGCATGAAACTGGCACCGTTCCATCACTTCTCCAGCTGAAGGTCTGGACAACAGTCAAGACAAAGGCACGCCATCAATTACGTAGTGACGTTCCAATATTTTCAATGTTATTTTCAGCCTGTCTATTATATAACTCCTTACACTGTTTGCTTTTTTCCCTCTTTAAAGTAAAATCTAAATTGTTACCATTTCTTCAGCAGAGAATATCAGAAAGTTACTTACTGCAATCTTCAGATCTTTTCCTGAGTTGCTGCAGTTAATTTAGAACCCATTAGGATGTATGAAAAATCAAATTATTGCCTTCTGGTGTGCAATGTTTTACAACAATCAACAGTATATCTCATCTAGCTTTATTAGGATCCTCTGGAGTTCTTCAGTATTTCGTGATAATTTGATGTCATTGGCAGAATTGTTGTTCAGCCACTTCCCAGATCATGAACACATGGATCAAACACCACAACACTGATCTTTGTTAGTGATTCATGTTAACCTTTATCATGCTGAAAATTGACTTCTCTTTTTTCTCTGGGTAGGGTATGTCTACCCTTTCTTTCTGTCTCTGACACTTTTTAATTGATAATAGTATTAATCTGAGAGGTTAAATTTTCCCTTCAGCAAGATAATTTGTCAAAGGCTTTAAGAAAAACTAAACACATGCATTTTTGTGGTGACATGGCCAAAGAATTCTGACTGACTAGGCATGCTTGACTTTTGTTTTTGGAAGCTCTGCTGGTTTAAAGTTACCATACCATGGTCATGTGGGTAATTTCTATTTCTATTTCAGTTTCAGCCTATTTACCTGGTATTTGTGGCAACTCCTTCTGCCGAGAGGTCAAACCCGTCAGGAGACAGGACAAAATATTCTGTGAATAAGCAAGGCTGGACTGCACACATATATATATCACATCTGTGTGTCTGTTGATAGCAAAATAGATGTTTGATATGCAGCAAATTCACAGTCCTGCATCCTTATGATCTCACTTGACCCAAGTATCTCCTAATTCTCCCTTCTCTGTTTCATCCTCAATGTTTGACCTCATCTCCTATCTCTGGGATCGATCAGCCAAGTTTGTTATTTGGCAAGACTGTTGACCTTGAGAGTATGGGCAGGCATCTCATGTTCCTCGGCTGCTTTGCCTGGTGTTACCTGAGAGGAATACAGAGTTTGGTTCGTCTCAGAGACAGTGTGATGAGTTGATAAATGCCCATGCTTCTGCCCAGAGGGCCACACCGAACTAGAGGTCATGGAGCAGTTACAGGAATAATTGCTGCAGGTGCATTCATCTCTAATCCCACAAGGCTCCTGGACAGACTGCAGAACTTCTAGTGTAATGCCGGCTGACTGTGTGGACAAAGATGAAGCTTTGCTAACTGAGAGCACATCTTAGCATGTCATAGCAAAGCTGAAAGCTGCTGTGCTGGCCTCATTCTGGAGCCTCTCTCTACCTGAGAAGTGCATTTGTGGTAAAGATATGAAGATCATAGGACACAGCAACATGAGAGTAGGGTAAAAATTGAAGATAAAACAACCGTAAAACACTGTTCGGCACTGAGAAACTCCACAGTAAAAGGAGCTGGAATTGTCATTTTAAAGGAAGACAGAGGACAACACTATGAAAAAGGCATGACAAGGAGATGAGCTGTACTGGCAGATTCCATCACCAGAGTCCAAATCCCAGCTTCTGTTTCTTAAATAGCCTAACATTCACAGATGACCTCAAGAGGACTTACTGAGATATTTCCCTCCAGTGGAAGGGGGGGGAAAAAAAGAAGGTATATTAGTCTTCTCAACTCACAACTTCAGTTAAGAAGCCTTCCTTCCCAAGGCATGCAAACAGTGACTGGTAGTGAATCAGGGATAGTAACAACCCCCTACATCCTTCCAGCTGAGGACCCTCCTGTTCCCTTCCAGGAGGCAGCAATACATAGTGAGTGCTGGTTAGACCTGAATGCATGCTGGAGAGGCAGAAGCCCTTAATACCAAGACAGATCAAAGATTATAGCTAAGGTGACTTCAGCCTTTTCAGAGTTTGTGTTTTTCTTTTTTGGCCTCTGACTTTCTGCAAGTCTCATGGAGATCCCGTGCTGATTTTTAAACAGAGTCAGAGTGTCCCCTGGCAATGAGATACATCTTGAACTTCAAGAAGAACAGCTAAATGTTTCTTGCAAAGAGTTCAAAGTGATGAACAGTCATTTTGCTCGGCTCTAGTTACCTTAATAGGAATGTAAAAGGAGAGAGACTTGATCCAACTCTCCTCCGTGCTGGCACAGGAAACTCCGTTACTATTTCTGTGCCCATGTAACAGGCTTAAAGGTTCTAAACATTTCGTTCTTTTCACCTTTCCTCATCATAGGTCATTCCTTCTAATCCCTTTAGCATCTTTGTGGTCCCTCTCTGGATTTGTTCCAACTTGCCTGGGGCTCTCTTGCAGCAAGGTGCCCCGAATTGCACAGTGCAATGCCACAGCGCTACAGGGGAGAGTCACTCTGGAAAGCATACAGCCGGGCAGACATATGGACCAACTGAGCAGTAGCTTTGCCAGACATCAGGTTGCACATCAGCTCACATCATTTGATAGCTACTGTCTCACCGGGACCTCTCTGAACATAAGCTGCTTTTGCCACTGTGCTCTGCGCAACATGAAATTTGGAGATTCTCCTTGTTCCAAAGTAGATCCAGTATCATCTTTAAACTACACAGTGCTAATTGCCACTTGTTTTACCAAAGCCTGTTCATAACACTCAGTTTTTCAGGTTAGCTCTTCTTTTTCCACTCTGATTTTTTTCTGGTACCTTTCAGTTCTGTTACCTGTAAATTTGAGAGTGATTGCTTTTACATTTTCCTCCACTAACAAATATTTACAGTCAAAACACTGCCCTTTTGAACACCACCTTCGCAGAAGGCTAAAGAATATCTCTAACCCTTCTGTTTACACTCTGTCATCTAATCCATGATTCATTTCACAGGATTTGTATCAAACCCAATTTGATCTAATTTCCCTAATAAGATTTTGCACAGCTTTGTGTCAAAAGCCCATGCATGGTCCAGAGTCAGTCTATTCATTGCATGCCTTTTGCTCACTAATTATCTAATTGTATCAAGAAAGGTTATCGTCTGCTGTATTCCTGTTTCATAAACCCACTGCTATTTATCCCTAACAATGTTGTTAGCCTTTATGTGCTTACAACTGCCCCCAGACAAGCGTGCTCTGATCTCAGTGATTCTGGATGTAAATACAAAGGTTTAGACCAAGTCGAGATTGTGCTTTAGGTTTTTATCCATTAGTGTTCTCTCCCTCGGGCAGTGATGTTGGGTTAATGTCACAAGTTTCCCCAGTTCTTCTTCAGCCTTTCATCTTTTGCTGTTTCTCTACCATGGCTGGTATTTAGCTTACGAGTTTAATACTCTCTTGAGAACAACAGTAATAATAAGAGAGGGAAAGATTGCTAGATGGACAGGACCTGAAAGGGACAAAAGACTAGTGTTATAAAATTAAGGCAGTAAATATTGGCCCCAATTTTCTCCTTTTAAACTTCAAGGATTACAAGTTTGGAATTGGTGCAGATAAGGCTATTTTACTGCACATCTTTTGAGGTTATTTTTGCCAGAAATGGTAATTTGTTACTACATTCACCTCTTTAGCCCCACTCCTAGATATGGAAATTACAATAATTCAGTAGTCTTTATCTACAGGCCTTTACCTGAGTCAAGAAAAAACAAGGCCCACCACTCACACCTGCTTAGCAAGACAGCCAGAACAATATCCAGCTTTGTAACAGAGGGTAACTTCTCCCCACCAGAAGACTTTTGTATCAGCCAGAAGTCTCCACAATTCAGTAACTTAATACCATTTGAGCATCTGAGTGCTCATGTAAACCCAAGTATATAACCTGGTACCTTCTCTATTGCAGCACTCCATATTCCTAACTGGATCAAAAAAAGTTTAGTGGCAATGCCGCTGGGCTTCTTCAGTGGCTGAATCCTCATCTTTAATAGGAAATGCAAGGATAGCTCAGTTCTACACTCCAGTTTCCTGGAGGAGGGTATGGAATGGGCATATGAACATCCAGAAGTTCTGCCATGTAGTCCAATCCCTTCACCAGTCTTGTCTGAAAAACTCACAAAGTCATCAAGCCAGCATGTTGTTCCAAGAGTAAGACTGAAATTATCATTACAATGAAAGCTGAAATACAGCTGTAGAACTAGTAGCAACTGATGGAAGGGGAGAGAGAGAAAACACTCAGGCCCTCCTCTGGCAAAGTCTTCTCTATTCTGGACACAAGGAGAAATGTAGAAGGTCAGAAATGGGCTCTTTTTTGGGGGTGGTTTTCACACTGGATGTGGATTCCAGACAGAATAAAATCTTGATTTTCTAAAGAACCATAAAACAGAAAACCCCTGCAGGCAAGATGCTTGTACAGCTTGTAACTTCCAGGTGCCATACAGCTCTGCTTGTGGAACTGCACTTCAGTCCTGAAGCCCTCATATTAGATTCAAATTTTACTGAAAAGTCTGCCAGTATAAAGCTGCTCACTTCAGGCACCACTGTGGATTGCACAGACAATTTTAAACTAGTCATGAAAGACCAAAGAAGCTTTAATTTGCAGAAACACCGATGATAACAGGGATAAAACATCCCACCTCTTCTCTGGTACAGGCTTTTTTTTGGTATTGGTATTTGTTAGCTCAGATGACATAAATCTCCACTGCATGTGTAAATGAGATGTGCACATCATGGGCAACACAAACTTTGTATCTTTTGTGGGCCCATGAGAGAGCTTTGCAACCCACAGCGGACTGACAAACAATGTAGATTGGCTTCTCAAACACTGTCTACAACTCCAGTAACAAGCCAAATTTTGACAGGTGGTTTTTTTTAGATACAGGAGACAGAAATAAATAATGTTTTCCAAATGGCAGGCTAGATGTGACAGCTGCAATAACAGCCAATGTTATTTTAGGTCACGTGTGCAAAGTTAATGTCATGGAGCCAAGACACCCACACCTGTTGGTCGACCTACTCTTACCATGGACAGCTCACACACATGCCCCCAGCCCTGACTCTCCACTGTGAGAACAGCCACTAACGTGCTAGGGAGGCAAGGGGTCAGCACCCACACTGGTTTCTCCTGCTCTTCTGCTCCATATGGATTTCAAATGAGAGACACACCATCTAGAGACTCTTTATACTGATAGCTCATCTCCGTACAACAGTGGGATCTGCCAATGTGCCACTTTACTCCTGTACAGTGGCTAAGTGTGGGTAACTCAGTCGTATCACAGTCCAGGAGTCTTTTCTGGGCTTATTCTATCACACAGAAACGTATCATGTTCCCAGGACAAACTTAATTTCTCTCTGAGGGTACGCAAGAGCTTGAGTAGTACAAGCATGATGGGCATGATCACCAAGTTACCACTGCATAGACTTTTGAGGTTTTTTGTTTAAGTCACAGTATTTTGCATTGCTATAAAGGACAAAAGAGTCAGAACCTCAGACTGATCTAAATATTTTTCTCTGGAGTGCAGATCTGATTTCTAAGAGTTCTGTCATGTTTCCTAGTGATGGCTCCCTTTGGCTTGCATGGGCTATGCTCCTATTCTGTAGAGTGTGGCAAGGACCAGACAGCCAGTTTTCAAGGCATTTGTCCATAATATGCCCACTCAAATATTACATACTTGTCTTTGGAAGAGACATAAACCATAGCTTACAAAAAGACTGAAGAGCTTGCTCTCTAATTTGAAGTGGAAAGCACTAGGTGACTTGTATTCCATAGCATGATACCAACCGGTAGTTCACAATCCTGGTCTGCCAGGTTGTGACAAGGTCTAACTGTCAGCATTTTATTCTAAAAGAGCTACACCATCCTAATTCCAATTACAACCATTTTCTGTTGTTTTTTGCTTTGCTGGGCATCTGGACCTGGCTTATTTTGTAAAAATGAATCACACTTGGCCTGCCTTTCACCCACAATCTGAAGGGAGATAGATATTTTTTTCATTTGCTTCATAATTTCATGGTGGGTCAGGGGAAGAAGTTTTGAGTCAGCCCGAAGAAGCTAAAATGAAAATATGTAAGGAAGCCAGCAAAGTCCCACAGCTCCTCAACTCCAAGAACCTATCTAGAGAACTGTCTCCAGGGATCAATTCCCCTGGTACTCCTGAAGAGAACTGGGTTGTATGAGATCTACTGCAGTATGTCACTGGATGAGACCAGTTTTGCCATGTAGACAGGAGGAAGATATTTCTTGGTCAGCAGGGATGACAGAGGCCCAAGTGGGTTCTTCTGAAAGCTAAAGAGATGGAGACAGAAAATGCTCATATTCTGGCTCTTACACAAATAGTACTTGCTTGTCTAATGCCCGGCAGATATTTTATCCCTTTGACCCGTTGCACAACCAGAGCCTAGTTACATATCGGCTGATCTTCTCTAGCCCAAGTTAGCTCATGCTGAAAAAAGCTGCTGCAGCAAACTGTCTGGAGGCTGCTTAATAAATAAAAAAGGCTCTCATGGGCAGAAGACATTACAGATTTCCTACCAGCCTTCATCCCTCTCCTCATTACTATAATTTCTCTTCACCCTTACGACAACAGTCTTGTTAGTAAATGGTAAGAAGTACTACACAGATGAAGTGACAATTAATCTGGAGGTGTGACACATATTATCAATTCACTCTCTTATTAACACATCGCCTTTTGAAGGTACCTTGCCCTCTGGTGTACTTAATGGCACTCCCTCCAGAGTGAATTGCTTTAGCACTTGAGCTAATGCTTCTTGCTTATACTTACTGTTGATATCACAGCAAAACAAGGACTAGGGTTGACTTGGTGTTCACTATTTATCCTTCCCCATGCCATGTTATCATTCTGTGTTCCACATTTCCACTTCTTCCCCCACTATTTCTACATCTGGAGGACAGCTCACAGCAGTTCAACAATTTTTTCCTGCTCACAGCAAAGCTGCAACTCAATCCCCGTTGAAATGCTCAGCTAGACCTTCATTTCTTCTTGAGTGTCTGTCTTTATACTCGACCTATCTAGAGCACTTATAATCTCTATCTAAGTACCTTTAAGTGTCCTTCAGACACTTGTGAATGTGACCCACACAACAGGAGGCTCAGTAAAGCACACTTCAAACACCTGTACATCAGAATTTTCCTTCCACCTTTTCCAGTGAGCCAGGAAAGGAAAACCTCCAGCACTGCCATTCATATCACATTTACTTTTGCGTCCCAGCCTGATCCAACACCATATCTCTCACAGACCTTTTTTTTCACTTGTTACTCTCTTAGATTTCTGAGGGAAAATTGCCACCAGTGTGAATTCTTTAGCCTGCACTTCCTTGCATTTCAACTGATCCATTGAAGGCATTCCCCTCTTCAACTTTACCTACAATTCATAGTGAACAATGGCATGAAAAAAAGAGAGACCCAGAGGCATTGCTTAATTTTTCTAAGTGTTTGAGCAAGGAGTTAGGATGGGAGATACTTACATATCAAGGACATAATTCTAGACACAAATGTGAAAAGAGACTTATTAATTGACCTTTCTTTAGGAATACTAGTTTACTGAAGGAGGACTCTAGGTTTATTGAGACAAAATCTGAACTTCAACTTGGATGTATTTAGCAATTCTCTGGTTTTAAGGCATTAATATTTTTTGGGATGGATTCCGTTTCTTATGCTTCAAAACTTACAGTTGTAGTGGGACTCTGCCTCCTTCTCCCACCCTTGCCAAGAAAACCCAGACAGAATAGGTGGGCTTTGCCTAGATTCCACCTGTAGCTCTCAGAGAAACCTATAACTAAGTGCCTCATCGTTAGAAACATTACTCAAAACCTGACAGATCCTGAAAAACTGACTGAAATTAGTTCCACATAAATTACAGAATGGGAAATAACAATGGGCAATTAGTGCTTTCTCCAGAAAGCATTTCTAAGATGATACAGTAGTAAAGCAAGGTAGCAGTGTCAGAGTAAACACTGGATCTGGCATAATAACGATGTTCCAGAATCACTGCAGAAGTGTGGGAGTGAGCTGGGCTGTCAGTGTGGACTGAAGCACAAGAGAACTACATGGGGTCAAGGACAAACAAGAAACCTGTGCTACACGGGGAGGCTGAGATACAGCACTTGAAAAAGAAAAGAAAGGGAGTACATGACAGAGTTAACTGTAGACCAGGCTCTTCTCAAGCTAATGAATACCATAGGTGTAAGGAAAATAGATGACACATGGAAACACCGTTTTCCTTCTGCAAATCTTAGACTGCTATAACATACAGGATTATCTTTAGCTACCTCTTTAGAATAACCTCAAGGTTCAGTTCTGCTGAGTCTTTAAAATCCCACCCTTGGTAGGTATTTAGCAAATCTCTTACCGCACACTGCATATATTAAGTAGGTAGCTGTATCTGACCCAAATTCCAGCTTCTAACCCTAATGACTTACTCTAAATCTATTTCATTCATCCATCTTCCAGACTGTCCCCATATCCTTTGACAGACAAAGCAGCTTCCAGTCCACTCAAGCCCAGCCCTAATTGAAGCCACATAGTGTCCTGCATTCTTACTTGCCTGAACCGAGAGATGAGTAGATCATGGCCAACTAACTGCTCTTTAGACAAAAAACCCTGTAACAGAACAAACACATAATTTCCCCCAACACTCTGCAAACCTTGCATATTCCTTTCTTTAGACTGAAAAAAACCCAACAAACAAAAAGAAATCCCGAAACAAAAACCCCTAAAACCCCAATTCAACCCAAACAAATTCTAAAGCAAAATACTTTTTAATTACCTCAATTTTTCTCACAAATTGGCAGCAGTGTTGGAAAATTTAACTAAATGTGATTACAAAACCCCCACAAAAATATTCCTTTCTGTCATGGTGAATATATTATTTCCTTGTCCTGTGAAGTTTCCACTTTTTCCTGTTAGTATTTTGGGACATGAAAGAAAAGAACACAAGCTTGCAAGCTCTTCAACCTCAGTTTCACTTCCTGTTCCTTGTCTTTTGCATCCCTACTAATAGCCAAGCAGAAACAGCAAAGCGGAGAGATAGACAGTCAAGCACCCACAAAGAAGCTATACAGCTGCTTTTACACTTTATAGCATCTTTCCAAGATAGGCTTAAGTGTTACAAGGCTTTATTCTGTAGGGTATCTGTGTATAGTATGTATGCATACATACAATAAATTTATTGTGCAAATACACTCAAACCCCTTTCTCACACCCACCCTTCCAGATCCCTCCTTTCCTCATCACGTGGATGCACTGTTCCAGCAGCTTTGCTATAGAAGCCAAACTATGACTTCATATTTCCTCATCATCATCTGAGTGGTCAGACCTTTATAGCAAACATAATGCAGTAAAACAAAAACAAACAATCAAAAAAACACTGCCTAACTGAGCCACATCGTCTGCAGTCTGCACCTAGAGTCATAGTCCTATCTCTACCAGAGCATGAGAGGAAGAAGACCTCACATGATTTTACATATGTCTGTACTCTGTCTGATCTCATATTTAAGAACAGTTTGTTCTGTATCCAGAGAGAACAAACCTTCTCTGACTCTGCTAGGAGAGGAGCTGCCCTCTTCAAAGAAGGGACCCAAAAAGAAGCAAGTTTCAGTAACTGACAGCCTGGTGTGACCCAACCCAAACCAGCTCACCCTGACGGAATGTCCTCCCCACTGTGCTTGTTCCCTTTGCCCTTGGAATGCTATCACTTGTTATCACGCTGACTTCTCCAGATGGGGCATTTTGGCTATTGATCTGATAAATAAACAGCCTGCTCGCTCGATCAAAATGTTATTTTGCATTTCAATTACTGTTCGCTAATGCAACCTTCATCCCGCCAAGAGTGCTGCTGGCAATGACACTCGACCTGGCACAGGCGTTCACAAGCAAATTCGGCAGCGCCCGCTGCAAGCACCTAACGGGATTACCAACCTCCATTAGATGCACAGAAAGAGAAGAAGATGGACAGACAGTACTGGGCTGAAGGGGAACAGACACATGCCAAAGCATGAGCAACCTGGATGGACAAAGGGTATGGATAGGCAGAAGGACAAATTCACTTACGACACAGCTTTACCAAATATCTTGACAGCAGGAGGTCTTGAAAGCTAAAGACTTTCCCTCCAGTGGACAACCCCGACAGCTGAGCTCACTGTCTGTGAGCTGTGCAAGAGTTCAGAGCAATGGGAAATAGAAATCAATGTCTGATGACAAGCTGGCAGTGAGAACTGCAAACCCATCAGGGCAAACAGGGTCATTTCTAAAGCAATCTCTGGAGCTCAGCTCCAACAGTGTACAGTAGCCCCTAGAGATGGATGCAGAATGCTGAGTGTTAACTTGCAGGGAGGAAACCTTTAGTCCTTGCTGCATTCTTCTGGGCAATGGGACTGATTTTGGAGAATCTGGTGGCGATACAGCAAGGAAGGGCCATCCAGAGGTATTGGTGAGAGGGATCCTTGGCAGGTGTTGATCTCTACTAATTCAGCACTGTTTACATCAGAGAATCCCCTGCCAAATCCCCAAACTGGTTTCACTCAAACCCTGTCTGCAATAGGAAACAACAGAAATGGTCTGAGCAGCCACCAGCAGTGAGGTCAGGCATGACCATGAAGTTGTGAGACAGCTTCTAGTCCCAGTGGTCATATGACATACTTCACCAGGTGGCTGGTTGTGCACTAGACTCGTTCTGCATGATGCAGAATGCACCTGGGCTCCTTTTTTTTCTTCCTATCTAAACTCCGAAATGAAATGTAACATGTATCACAAAGTGACACAACCATTTAGCAATGCATGCAAACGGTGGTCAGTGCTTTCACCACCTGTTTATAGTTGGCCTGTCCGGACTTAGCTCCCAGGTGACAAGGTAATATAAATATTCAACAAAGTGCATTTCTCTCAATTTCCTTTGACAAAGATCTTTTGCTAGACCAGGACAAATTTCTCCTATTTCCTACCAGACAGCATTCAGACTGAAACTGCCAGTCATCCAGGAGTTAAAAATAAAGAAACCCCAATAACACCCTGAGATTATATAAACAAAATGCTAAGTATAACACACTGAATGAGATCAATGTGATGCATAAAGACAGGATCTATAACTCCACATGCTCACACTTCATCTGCTCTGTGTGCCCAGCCTTCTAGTTCCCTCTGCCCTTGGCAAACTCTCTCTAATCAGTCTGTGCTGGAGACCTTGCTCTCCGAGATGTAACTCTGTACCCATCCTTTCTCTGAGCTCACTTCTGAGAGCAGAGCTTCTGGGAACCATTCTACCCTGAGACCACCACTAGGCAACCATGCCCCATTCACAGCCAAAGGACCCATACACATTATGACTCCTAGTCACTCACCCTGTGCTTATGACATGGGGCAGTGAAGTACAGTGAACTGAAGCCTTAAAATGCAGGCTAAATGTCTCAAAGTCTAATTTCCAGCCTCAACACTTATCTTCTTATAGACTTCAGCAAGTCCCTGCAGCTCTCCAGGACACTGCTTTCCCAAATGATATGGTCCTGAAGGACCTACCTCTCAAGAACATCCTGACTATCAACCAGCAACTGTGGTTGAAAGAATGGAGTGTGCAGATGAGTGAGGTAAACAGAATGATGGACAGATAAACCCTATGCTCACATGCTGGTCTCTGCTCCAGATTATCAGCAGAATTTGAACCTCTTTCTTCAGCATCACAGCTCTGAGATTTGCTTGTGTAAGTAGTGTGAGTAGCTAATGTTTTCCTGTGTTGAAGGTAGTCAGAGGAATAAAACACGGGCTTCACAAATCTGTTTCTATAACATAGACCAATTCCGACCTCCTCCTATATCTGACTGTACTTTCAACCCAGTGCACTGTGACAAAGTCTACACAATAAACTAATACTGCCTAATTGTATCTCCATCTCCTACTTGCTATTTCACACACCAACTGCCTCCTGATCACACCTCCATACAACTCATTTTTCCACTGTCCGTTGCAATTATACTTCACTACAAGGTTTTAATCAAAAATTCATTTTTGTTTAAAAATGCTATTCTGTTTCATATAGAATTAAGTCCATTTTGGCAATATTTTGAACTGTAGAATTTCCAAATTTCGAAAATGAGATGTTTAATTTTGCTTTGTTCCTAGCACTTTGCTTAGTTTGTCATTTGCTGCCACATGTGTTTGACCAATCATGCAGTGTTTCAGGAAGATAATGAAACAAAATATTTGAACTTTCTTCAAAATAAATTTTATTGTAATTTCTAGTTTGGTTAAAATTTTTGGTTGCGGTCAGGTTTGGGATAAAATAACATTTTCAAACAACAAATATTCTGCATACCAAGATTCTAATTTCCATGCAGCTCCCCTCCCTGTATCTTCCAGACAGTCCTCTGATGGTGCTTTACTCAGCAGGTCTCTTTTCCCTATTTATCTGCATTCAGAAATACACATGTTCTAATGCACACAGACATGTTTTGACACTTCATGCTACCCCCTTTAGTTAAGCATCATAGAGAGATGAGGACTGGCAAACAAACTGCATCTAAATAATATGAAAAGGTAGAACTCTACATAAAAGTTCTGGAAATTCAAGAGTACCATTGAATATGCACCATCAACTCATATAAAATGGTCATCCTTTATTACTCAGGGATTAACCATGTGTCAAGGAGCATCCTGCAGCCAAAAATCAATCCCTCTGATTTGAAAGCTGAGTGCTGCTGGAGAAATGCAGCTCTCCTTTTCCATCTGGTGCCATTTAAGCTTTACCCTATTCCTTCTGCATCATAGTGAAATCACTGCTGGCATGTGATCAGAAGCTCTGAAACCCTGGCTCCCTATCAGTTGACAAAAATTGACCTGGACATTCTATCCACTTTGATGAGAGCTTGAATGAAACTTCTTTCTCATTCACTCATGGCAAGGAGTGCCACTCCTTAGCACATCTGTGAGCCACAAAAGAATGCTCCGTTTTACAGCCTGTTGAGGAAAAGATGTTGGAATTGAGTGTAAATACCTTACCTGCCACCTGAACCCTACCCAGCATTTTGTAGCTACAGGGGAAATAAATCAGAAGTAGTTTGGACAGTATTATGTCTCTTCATTTAAGCATCAATACAACTCCTAATGAAATTAAATTGTGATTTCTATGGAGCTGAACAGGAACTGGACCTTAGGATCTGAAAAGTCATCTGCATGTTTAACACTGCAGCTATCCCATGCCCTTCACTGGATTTCTGGAGACTTGCCTTCTAGTGTTTAACTACTCCACCTTCAAGTACACTTTTATTTCAAATGTTCCTGGGAAGGAGAGCAAGGTAAACCAGAAATTCCCACCTACACTAATAAACACTCTTCTCCTGCCAGTCACACCGGACAGATTGATGGCCCTACCCAAACATTGCACATCATAGGATACAGTGCATCCATTCACACATCTCCATCTCTGAGTGATATTCACTGGCCTAAGCATCCCTTGGAAGTCATATGCTGCCAGCTGTTACAAGCTTGTCTACTCTGCGCACTTCCCTCCAAGAGAGGAAATTCAGCAACAACAGGCTCCCTAAAAACATCTCTCCAACAGGGATTTAATTATTTCCTTGGACTCATCCTAAACAGATAAATCAAAACTCTAAATGCCTCTGACAACTTTCCTACTTGCAAAGAGGAGGCAAGTCCTGTCCATGTCCAAGGAATCTTTTTCTTTCCCACTTTCCCAACCTGGAAATAGCATTGATCTCAAAACAGGATGAATTTAAGGAACCCAAGATGCAAATCAAAACAGTTACACGTATCTTAACCATCTCCCATGCTGCACCGACCACCTTCCCAGTGGGAATTTCAGTCCACAGGGTTAAACAGCGGCTGCTCTGTAGGAAAATCACTGCTCTTCTTAGCTACACCTGAGCTGCCTATTCCAATTTCCTGAGGTACTGGCTGCAGTGCTGCTCACAAATCTGCAAGCACTTTAAAATTCTTCTGTCCCTGCAGAACTGTTGGAGAGGGTTTCAGGCCATGAGGTGTTGAGAGAGTGCCTTGTATTACACTCCTTCCAAATAAAAAAAGGAAACTGTTAATTTTGGCACAGCAAAAACCTCACTCAGCTACAACCTGAGATCCCTCCAAAGAGACTCATGGCCTGAAACCCTGGTGGACTAGTCAGACGAGGGACAAGGTTGTAACTATGAAGCACATCTCCTGCAAACCTATAGCCTATGATCAGTTTGGAAGACTAAAACAAAGACTGGAGTTATTTCATCCAGCTTCAATACTGAATAGCGGAAAAACGTCTGTTTAGCAAAAGTACTGGCTTTCAAAACAGAGCCATTATTAAGGGCCTGTTGTCTTCCACCAATCCAGAGAAATAAATTTTGGTCACACCCAGTTAAAAAGAGCAAGAAGGCATATTTTAAAATGCCACTTTGCATTACAATTGCCTGCTTCACATTGTGCCCAGAATAAGCCTAAGCTGAAGTAGCAGCAAAATGGAAGGGGAGTTATGGATTCTGGTGTATTCCATCAGAGCAGTGTTTATTCTAATCAATCAACTGAAAAAACAGCAGCTGAGAGTAATTATTAATAATCAAGTAAAATTGGATTATTTCTCTGCACTGCAGTGTTGTCTGGATGGGAAGGCTGGTATAGAAATAAAGTTCATCAGAGCAAGCTATTGAAATAAAATTGCTGACCTCAGCAGTTCATCAGAGAAGGTGGAAAAAGGAACCTCAACTAAGTATATGGTATACTATTTGCAGAATGTGAAGGCTAGCTAAAATAATTACTAGAAGGTGGCTCAACAGCTTTTAGGCATTGAATCAATCCAGATGTATATCCAAATGACAGCAGCAAGACCGACTGCCAGAGTCTTCCATTTCTAAGGTATCTGATTTTGTGATTCCTCGTTTCTGAAAGCACAGTCAGCTCTCTCTTCCAAAATGCATTGGTTGAGAGGAAGGGCCTCAAATCTTCTCTGAATATGTTGTGTCCTCTGTGCAGCTGTGGTCACAGCTGATTTTATAGTCAAACCATGCAATGGAAACAGGTATCATAAAGGACCACTATACTGAACATTTTGCAATATATTCAAGACAGGAGATTTGGTGTTATTCTGCCTAAACAAACCATATCATGCCATTGTACAGAGAGAGTCATATTCTCAAACACAAATACTGAATTGTAACTAAAAACCATGCACTTTTACTGCAAAACCAATGGCTCAGTCAACTTCACCCACAGAGTTGCGGTTATGTTAGTCCTTTGTGTCCATGAGTGCCTCGCCTACGCAATCAAACGGACATCTTGTAAATACTTTGCAAACACAATTTAAGAGCCTCCATTTGAAAATGTAAGTCAGATACAATATTAATGGCTAGACTGGGTATAACCCAGTAAAGCTCCCTTGCAATAAATGGAATTGTACCAGTTAAAAAAAATTAGGCAGCAAGTCCTAGAACAATATTCCTGGCAAGAAGAAATACTACCCAGCTGCAAGGGGAATACAATACTGCTACTGAAGAAGGCAGAACTTGGAGTTTTCTGACATCTGTGTGTGCTTAGCCATAAAACTGAATTAACACAGAAAACATTTTATGTTTAACAGCTTACTAATTATATTTTCAAATTAAATATTTACTCCTATCTTGAGTATTTCTGTAGCACCCAACAGCATCTGAGTTACTCTCCCATTTACTTTAACAATTTCTTAAATTAAAATAATTCTTTACTTAAAAGGGGCCAGGGAGAATCTGGACAGTTTCTTCCCCTGCTCGCCCCCGCTCCAACTGATGGATCATGTAGAATGCTACACAACCCCCAGTTCACATCATATAGGAGTATGGGATCTGAAGAGTCAAGGTTAGCTACAAAGCCATCAGTGAATGTACATATCTACTCCACTAAGCCTAGCAATCCCCAGAGTTGGTTTTTACATATCACATGGAGCAAAACACCGCTTTCACTGTCCTACTGCGAAGACCAGCTGTGCTTGTCTGTTTATTTCTTTCTAACATTTTCTTTTCTATTTCATGAAGTAAGAAGGAAAGGAAGAGACACGTGTCATTTAATTTTTATTTCAAGTTGGATCAGTCCTGAAAAGTTTTGATAGTGTGGATCATCTACCAGAGCAAAAGCGTACTACTACTTCTGCAATGTTAATGTCTGCTTTAAGCACCAGCCCACAGAGCAGGATGAAGGAATGGGAAGAGGAGAAATGGCTTTGGACAAAGAGCACATCAGGTTCTCTCTCTTTGCGTGGGAGTAAGGGGTTAAGCCTGCTTTGAGCTTCACTTTGTTGTTCATAGCTTGCACAAGGCCAGCAATCAATCAATCTTCTCTGTTTCCTTCGTTTTTTTTCCTGGGACCCACTGCAGGAATATCATGCCCAGGATCTTGTTTAAATCCACAATTCTTCTCTGTCAAGACAATTCTTCCCATCCTCCCCAAGGCCCCCCTCAAGGTACCCCCTCCTCCTCTCCCAGAAAAGGACCCTTCTGAGCTCGTTTTGCTAATGTATTCTCAAACCAAATTAGGGGCTCTGACTCTCGGTGAAGTTCGTGAGTTAGTTGCCACGATGCACTGAATTAAAGATACAATCTCGGACTCAAATCAGATTAGAGCCCACACACACACATGCAAAAGCCCACTTTCTAATCAATTTTATAAAGGGCCTTCAGCAGAGATACACTAATGGTATTGAGCTAAGATCTTTAAACTAAGTCTGCAAGAAGTCTGCGGAGATAAAACACACACTGTATTAAAGAGAAAGCTCTTCACTGTGCCCTTCCCACCAAGAACCCTCTGCATACTGGAAGAGCACCTCAAAACACAAAAAAGCTCTCTCGAACCCGAGATGTTCCCTCATGTCCTCCTCTACTGTCTTCCTACTTCAGACCTTTAAAGTCCCTTTGTTCATTCACTTCCTGTCAAGCTGCAGCAGAAGGTCCTTGCATAGAGGGCATAGGAGACAGAGGATCTACAGAGCCGTGATATGTGTTAGGAATTAGACATAATGAGAACACATGAACCCTTTAGGACTGTCACGTGAGTCTGCAAGAAGCAGGCAAAGTGGAAAAACAGCTGACCAGGTTGAAGGGGAGTTCCTACTTCCACACAAGTGCCTTGCAGTCACACATAAGATGCTAGGCACTGCCCTGGTGCTGGGCACTTAAAACTGGGATGCCACAACAGCCACATCCTGGCAGAGATGTGACTAAGTGTATGCTAAAGGGCTCCTTTTAGAGAGCAACTGCTATGCATGCCCAGCATCTTCACAGCCTTCTGCCCTCACCTCTCTGTTTAGCAAGGAAGTTCTCATCTATGGCAACAGGTTTCCTTCTCTGAAAGCAATGTTCTCACATGAAAAAAAAAAAAAAAAATTATAAGATGACCCAAGAAGGTGACTACAAAGGCAAGACAGAATAGTTTATAAAAGAAGCTGCAACTGCTTATTTAATAGACCGGCCACTGCTTAGTCCTCACCAACCAGAGAATAAGGTAATTTGTGAATACTCTGGTTTTGCAAGGTTTTCAGTGTCAGACTGGGGAATAATATTCTGCTCTGTTTCTGTATTTCCAGTAAAAGCACCTCAAAACATTTCAAACCCAACAGAAAGCCAAATCTTAGATCCCAACATCAGTCTTTATTTGCTTCCTAAGATGTTTATAACGAAAGGACAAGAGGATACTGACTAAGGTTAGAGAAAATCTGTATTTAAAAAAAAAAAAAAACACTGCAAAAATAGAAATTCCTCTTTAGATATAAGAGAATATGCTCCTTAGATCCTCGTAAGTTTTCAGACGATCAGAATATTCTTCATTTCTGACACTCTGTTTGGCAAATTGAATTGTGACATTCTATATACACAGCAGATTTCCCAGCAAATCCTTACAAAAATAAGTCAATCACAAAATAAATTTCTCTGACGCAGAACAAGCTAACATGCACACAAGCCTAACAACACACTAGAAGAGACCACTTGAACTTTCATAGGGCCAACCTTCAACAGAGGGAGCCTTCCCCTTGGATTTTTTTCAGAGGGGTGACAGTTCCTAGAGCTTGGAAGGACAGAGGTGGCCTCCTGCAGCAGAGAGGGATTTGTAGTGTCTGATTTGTAGTGAAAAGCAGCAATGTGCAAAGACCACAACTCCCAGGTCTTTCTTCATGTTGCAAGGCTCAGAGTCAAACCTATAGTTTGTATAAGCTGCTCCTCCACATTTACTGCATGCGTGCATACAGGATACAATCCAACGGCTGTATGAAACCAGCAAGTGCTCTTCTGACCACAGCTACCGCACCTACCAGTCACCCCCTCACCAGCTTCCCCTAAACAACGTAAAGGGATTTCAGCAAGAGAACTGTGGCAGATAAGGGGTCTAACTGCTCAACACAATTTTGCTGAGCAAAATTTCTCAGAGCTCAGAGGGGCTCCACTTTCCCTGAGACAGCTTCAGGCCTCACATCACTGTGGAGTTTTACAGTGGTCACGTGCTGAGGATGATGCCAGTTTTCAATGCAATTAACCTTTCCAGCCTAATGAAATGGCTCTATTGGCTGTGGTGGCAGCAAGGAGCCCCTTGACTCTGGCATGCTCCTGAGGATGGGTTATCGAGGTTGCAGAGCGTTACTGCTCCACTTCTATTTGCAGGCTGCAGCTAACTGATGCCAGACCTGAAAGGAGTAGGCAATGCCAGCCCCAGCATCATAGTCCAACATCATATTGATCCTTGGGAGAGGGGACTTGGGTCTGCGCCCATTGATCTGCTGTGTCACAGGCAGCGTTATTCCAGGAACATACCCTGGGCAGCAGAAGCACACAGCTGGGAGGAAATTTACTCAGATGGGAAAGCATATGGACTATACCAGGGGTGATACAAAGGCAGCACACTTAGCTGTGACCTAGGAAGAACCAGATCTGTGATGAAGCCTCAAGATTTTGTGCTGTTTTATTCTCCAGCTGGAAAAAGACAGGCGTATCGGCCTTCCCAAGGGTGGGTGACAACTGCTGTACCCTAAGGGCTGACACTTTGGAGTCCCTTTCTTTCTTTCTGGCTGTTGAACTTCTGGATGTGATAAGGCAGGAGAAGGGGCGCTGTGCAAATCTGGTGTTACATGATAAGAACCCAAAAATGCATGGCATATGGAGAAAGTAATCGGTACCTTCGACTCCCACATCAAGCCATCCTGACAACACAGCCCACAGGGATTTCAGTCCTGGAGTTCTGCAGTACTGCAAATCTGACCCACATTTGCCCATGACTTCAATAGTCTTGTTGAGATTTACCCTGCAGTGCTCGGTCCAACACACTTGCTTAATTTCAAACCTGCCACACAGGTCACCAAACTCAAGCACTCAAAACATTAGAACCTAAATTATACCCTTAAAATTATGAAAATGGCATTAAAACCAGAAAATCCTGCAAATAAAAAAATTGCTTATCTTCTGTTGACTTCTGTTTCATATTCTCAAGCCATGATATCAAACTTCCTACTGCAATGCTGAGAGAAAAAAATCTGCATTAAGAAACAAAACCATAACTGGTGCATCATTACACTTCAAAAAAAAAAAAGGCCTCATCAAATATTGTAAGATTACAGACTCCTCCTTTCTTCATATTTGTTGCTCTTCTTCTTTCAATAAAGTCTGCTTTCATTTGCAATGTTTAGCATCATTATTTTCACACACCTTCCCCACTGCCTTTACAAATTGTTGCTGTGTTTTTCAAACACCCAGTGTATATTTCAGTGTTCCAGTGTGATAAATATATAGCCAGGACACATTCAGAACTCAAGTCCACGTCCTACAACTCTAGTTCTTTTTCATATACTCACTCATGGGAAAATAAAGAAAGAAGAGCTGCCAACCAGCTGGCCTTAGGAGCTTTGAGATGTGTTGTCCATGTGCACCTTCCACTGGGAGGCTTTCTTGGTTTTTTTTAGACCTCATGGGACAGGATAAACTTCACACAGAACCTCAATATTCACAGGCAGAGGAGACAGGGCAGGAGACAGAACATGCACATGGAAAAAACATTTTGAAAAAAATTTTATTATTGTTAACTCTATAACAATGCTGGGTTATGCACATTGTATGTGATATCCAGTAATATCTACTTACCGTGTAGGTCAATCTGGGGCCTATTGTTATACAAGATGACAATCTTTGGATAGAGATCATTGAGGTTTTTTTAACTTTTGGCTATAGGAAAGAGGAGTTGAAGAAACCTAGACCTCTGCACATGAAAGGGCAACAAGTGTTCTCATATCTGGCATGTTCAGTGATGTCTCAGCTCTTAAACAGCAATTTCCTCTCCTGTCATTACAGAAACAGACTGTCACACTTTAGTGAGTACTTCAGGACAACTGGAACTGAATCCAACACAGGGAAAAAGATCTCCTACAACCCCAAACAAAACACTTCATACTCTCATTGCTGCACTTCAGGGTCAGTGATCTGTGGTTCCCATTTTCCTTGGAAATTGAAGGTAGCGTGCTGAATGGCGCCTGTCACGCTAAAAGTAAGTGCTGCTGGAAGTGGCAGTTCACAGACAGGTGAAGATGCAATGTTAGCATTTAAACCATAGCCAGTAGGTGGTGAAGGAAGGAACAAGGAAATAATAATTTTGTTGTGGATACCATTAAGCTTTCCTTGGGTGTCAACAGAGCCATACGGTTGCAGAGCACATCAGACAAACAGATGGTGAACAGAGACTAGATGAAGCCTCCCATTGCAGAGACTTCCAGCATCAGCCATCCACAGGCCACCTTGTCTGGTGTTGGTACCAAGTAAAGTTTCCTTATTGGAACTTTCATTTTAAAGAGCCTTTGGTCATTTGGGTCCTAAATTTGAGAAGTAAACAAATACTTGTTTTCTGCAGTATCAGAACTTCGTCAAGTTCTGATACTGCAGAACTGCCCAGGAGATAAACCTGATTAATAACTTTGCCCTACTTACTGATCAGGGAAGTAATTAACCCATCAATATTGCCCTTCTTCAAGTTACAAAGCTCCCCAGAATAACAGAGCCACATAGCACTCACTTGGGTAGAATTCAAACGCTTTAACTCATCCAGTCTGGGGCAAAGCGACATTGCAGATTAGGCTGAGGTGAAAGGAGAAGCAAACCTTCAGCGGCTCAAAAAGGCATGTGATGCAGTCCTGGGAAGCCCTGGATTTCACTAGTGAAACAAAAGCAATCAGAAGAAGATGGGAACCATGGTGGGGAGGGGGAGGTAGAAGAGAAATTAATTCTGAAAACTCTAAAAAGTGGCAGAAAAAGAAAAACAGAAAAATAAGTCCCAATAACTGTAAGTTAAAGGCAACCTGGATCAGACTGAAGCAGATATATTTCAAAAGGAGAAAGTCAACAGATAAGCAGAAGCAAGAAAAACACTTTGTCATTTATGACTTCAGCACAGAGTATGAACAGATGAAGGACACAGACAGTGTAATACAGATACTGCCAGGGTAAAAAGGTCTCTGAAATCAGTGCTTACGCACACATTCCAATACACAGAGACCTCCTCACAAAGGAGGATGTTTTCCAGAATTACAAAATGTGCTTTTCTCAAATATCTGAGAGTGCAAATCAGGACTGCCATGCGCATTTTAAGTTTACACATACATGTGTAGGAACATCCTTGGAAGAGGAGGCAAAGTAGTATTTACTGAGAAATCTGTGACAAAGTAGCACTGGTGCATTTGGACAGCACACAAGCTTTCATCATGGCTACAGAAATTCAAGCTAAAGGGCCTAGCACAGGGCACCCATCGTCAGGAATTTCTTTCCAACCAAAGCAAAACCGGAAAACAAATTAATTTGTTTGATGGTGACTGGGACAGGACAGGTTGTATTATTAAAGGCATTATTCTCATTACAAAAGCAATTCACAGACCCAAAGTATTATGCAGTGTACTATGTATTAAAGATCTGTCTTCATCCATAAGAACTTGCATTCCAGAGACATACTAAAAGATAGAAAATGTTTTCATGCACACTTTGCAGACAGGGAGAGAATCAGAGACTTGAAGTATTTGCTCAATTCACGTAGGGAAGTTATAGAAGAGCTGGGAACTGAGCTTCAGTCCTGATTCCGGCTTTAGGACACCCAGCCTCATTATGAAACAGAAAGTGGGAAAGCTGCTTAATCACAGGAGTTACTTTGTGTGCTTCCAAGAGCTATGTATGTATTTCATTTATTGGTAGGGACATAATACCACAGAAACCAAAAATCTCTTTTTAATGAAAAACACCATCTGGAAAAACTTTTGCATTTCCTCCAAAACTTCCTCTGTAAGTACATTTGAACAGTTTTCACGATTTTTTTTCCTTCATGAGGTATGTTTGCTTTTGTTTTGCTTCGGTTATTTTAAGAGAAAGATCATTTTCTCTCAGAAATGACAACAGTGCAAGTTTTTCTTCAGCACAGCTAGGGAAAAAAATATTTTCTCAAGCTAAAATTTTACCACTGCCTTGGGAAGTTAAAAAAAACCCAAAAGCCCCAGAAATAATCTTCACTCATTGGGAGCACAAACCAGACAGCAGAAGGAAGTCCTGGGCAGGAGAAACATCCACTTGAGTGTCTGCAAGAGAAGGAAGGAAACAGGGAAAGGTTCCCTCTGCCAGGTCAGAAAGCATTAACTCCACGATCTGTGAGCATCGCAGCTAGGGTTTGGGGAGCCTGTGCTGCCATCTTCAGGGATGCTCTCACCTTTCTGTGACCCAAAATCACAAATGAAGGAAAACAAAAAAGGGGAAAATTTCCACGAAAAAAGGTAAAAGAAAAATGAGGTATTAGTGCTGCTCTTTTCCCTCTGGGATTGCTGGCTGCCTTGTCTTGACTAGCTCACAGAGAAACATAGAAATTAAAATTGGGAAAGCCAAATAAATCTTGCCTAGGCCACATGCATCCCCAAGTTGTACTAAAGCTAACTAATCACTTGTGTTTAGTCCTGTCTGATTTCTCTCTCCTCTTCTATTGCAGAGTAGGATTATTCACTGAGCCTCTATGGCAGATGCTCAGTCGATGCTAACTAACCCTCTTCTTTACAAAGCAATTTCAAAGAGACAGAGACCCTGACCCTCTCCCACAAGGGCTGAATTAAAATGAGTTAATTGTGTGCCCACAGGCTCTGTTTTGCAAGAACAAATCACAGGTATTCAAAAAATTCATGTATCTGTTACTTTTCCTCAGACAAAACAGCGAGATTTGAGATGCTGTGGGGGTACGTGCTGTGTAAGAACGATGGTAAATTGAAGAGGACAAACCAGATTCTCCCTGTTTCTGACCTAGTGGCCATGTGCATATCTCCAATCATTTTGAAGTGCTTTCTGATGTGTGCAACTCTCCCTTTTTTCCACTACAACCCGTTCCACACTGTTGTGAATTCTTTGTCTCCTCTCTTAGTTCTTACCTTATTACACATTCCTTACATTTTTCAAATTGCTTTACAGGCTTCCAGCCACAGGGCCCTCATGGATCAAATATTACACCACAAAATACGATCCACTAATGTCTCATTTTCAAGTTGAAAATCGTGTTGTTCCCCAGCTGCTACGCTGAGACAGAACTTTCTTTGCTGCTCTTAACGCTGACTGAATGGGAACTTTATTCTTCACATCTCTATTGCCTTCTGGCCTCACTATCCCCACACCCTCAGTAAATGTGACTGCTCCATCTTCTCAATTAATCTAAATGACAAACTACGAAATAACATTTTTATTTAAATTAATCACCAAGTATTTGCTCCTACTTAGGTCAGTATAAGCATTCAAGGTTACAGATATAAAAAAGTACTATCGTGTTTTACTAACTTTAACAATTGTATTTTATCTCACCTAGGTTACAGTTATTACCTAACAAAATGGAAAGTTCCTTTTTTATTCACTCAGGTCACTGTAATAAATATGTTAAAAATTATGATTTACAGTGAATAAGAAGCAACATGGTGTATCTTTCACCCAAAAGGACTTCAAACTGCTACTCAAAATTGTATGCACATTAAGGGACTGTTTCACTCATCCCATCTCTGAAGTCTAACACAGAAGCTCTTCTGCAGACAGAGCTCAAGAAGCAAAAAAAAGACTTGTCTGTCCTTTTAAGCTATAATGGAAAATAAGGAAAAATGTAAATGCCAGAGCTGAAATTTAATCAGAACACTGGTATCTACCAAATAACCAATACTGCAATGCCACGATGGGTGCCAGACAACTCTGGTGCCTGGTTGAGGTGCTAGCTCTCAGAGCAAAGAATTTTTCATCAGCAACACCAGCTCATGCTCTGCCTTCCACATTTGCTTGGTTGCCTCCTGCTCAGCTTTGCTAACCTGCAACAACAGTCAGGATCACGATTTAGCATAAATGTAAATGAAAGAGGAAGAAAAAAGTAAATGGTTTGTTCCTCACTCTAGAGACTTGATAAAAAAAAACAGAGTAGAAAGCCATTGTTTTGCTGACAGATTATTTTAAAGCCATTCCACAAAATTTAATAGACAGTCTCGTCTCACATTGTCCTGGTCCTTTTTATGATCCGTCACATGCACTCATCTTGGTCCATCTGTTTTGCTTGTCTTTCAAACATGCACCTGCCTTCCCCCATACCACCCCTGACTTCACTCAACCAACTGGTTGACACTGTCTTGCAGCCAGTGCCTGCAACACATCCCTCTGCAAGACCCACATCCACTGCAAACACTGGCAGAAAGCAACTTGCTAATGATGGGTGAGATGTGCAATGAAGGACTCATGCTTTGTCTTTTTGAAATCTGTACAAAATATAAATGCACTCACAGTCTATAAAGTGGGACAGACTGTTTTTCTTTTCCCAAGTGTTGGCCTGCTGCTGGTCTGGGAAAAAAAGAATAAAGCTGGAAAATCCTTTATCTTCTCAGCTTTCTGATCTCTGCCTCAGTGCCTTCTCTGCTGCTCCTTTTCCTTTCCCTATCCACACCAGTTTCCAGGGCAGTACCGTGTTTCACCACACCTCTAACAGCCGGGAGTGCACAGCAGTCTGGGCCCTAGGAAGAGGTATTTCCCATGCCGTCCTAGGGTGAACCTGCAGATCTGCTCTGTGCCTCTGAGCCTCTGTGACTGTTCCCAAAAGGACATGTGGAGGCAGAGGGGAAATGTGTGTCACACTGGGTGCATGGCTGCTGCTGCAGAGGAGGGCATGAAAGACAAGCTCCGGAGGAAATAGTGGCTACTGTGGGCCACCGTGGGGGAGCATGAACAGAGCCAGCAGGAGACAGCTTATCCATGCTGTGCTTTGGTCTGTGCAGTAATCCCAGCCTCTCACTTTCATGAGTGCTAAATTCACACAAAAATGTTTTTTTTAAAACCCACCACAGGCGATTAAGCTGTGATCTAGATTAATTAGCTGCCATATTTCATTTTTAAAATCAGAACTGGCCTGTGCTGACACTAGGGAAACTTATAATATTTTTACTCGTACCTAACTGCCTCTGATTTTTCACACTGCCTAGAACCTGAGCGGCTGCTCCCGGCCTCACTCACCCATGGCAGGCAACTGCCTGCACCCACTGCTGGAAGCTATTCTGCTGCACTCCTGGGGATGGGTGCTGGGATGAGGATAGAGAACCAGGGATCACCTAATGAAAGTGCTGACCCTGGTGTAACCCACGTGCCCCAAGTAGCACTGCTTCAGTGTTGAAAACAAAAGATTGATGAATTGTATAATGTACTTTTACTGTTGCTAATTTTTCTGAGTGCTGCTATTTTGTGTCTCCTGGAGGCTAACAGGCTCCTTTGGCCACAAAGCAATATTTATTCCATCCTGGCAGCTGGGCTGCTGGAGGCAAAAGAGCCGTCCTTGCTACCCAAGTGATAAGGAAATGTCAGAATGCACATCATGAAAAGGACGTCTGACAGAGGTTCAGCGCCACTCATGGAAACAAGGCTCACCTTCCACCTCCTATTCCTGTGAAGTTCTTTCACTTTGCTCCTTTAAATCCTTGCAGAAAGCAGGGGATAGGCAAGACCCTTGTTGAAGCAATGACATGGACTAACTTTTCCAAAACTAATTTCTGAGGTGGTAGACTCTCTTGTCCAGCACTACATTGCTCCCTGTCCATTAAAACTGTAGCTTCTCAGAACAAATGATGTTTAACCAACATCCACAAAGTACCGTTTAATCCGGATGACACTTCAAGTAGGTGTTGGGCCCAAAGCCCCAGTCCCAAATCTGTATCTCCTCCTGGAATTCTCTCATGGTTTTAATATGTTCACACTCCTGTTGTTTCATGTTTATGTTGTTTTATATACTACCTTTACTGGAGTCATCCTAACAGCACCTTCCTTAGGCCAAGGAGGTGCTGAGACTCAATTCAGCAAGAAGCATCTCCTGTAACAGAGATGAAGCTTTAGTACAGCTGGATACACACAGGAGATGTGTGAAGGTTGCATGCATAAGGCACATAGGTGAGGTAGCAAATTATTTTACACCAAGAAATAGAAGGCAGATGCTATGGAACTCTCCTTATGTTCATTGGCATATGAAGTATTTATATGAATATCAATGCAAAGTATTCCTCAAAACCAGGTAAAACACATAACCTTCCTTTTCTTCCCCACCTCTATGTACAATTTCTAGAGCAAGGACAGCACAACACTGAAGAGCCACCAGAACAGGAGCAATGCCATCAGCCCATGAACTTCTCAAGCTGAAGAGATCTGCCATGTGCTGTTCCCTGTTCCTCCCATCCCACTCAGCAGAAAGGACTTCAGAGAAAAGTAAAAGTTGGGAGAAAGTGAAACCATCTTCTGCACCACAGTGCAGGGGCAAACAAGCAGGCAACAGGTAAGCAACCCATAATCCTGCAACACAGCATAAAGACTTGAAACCATATGAATAGCCAGCAGAACAGGTCAGAAATTTTTTTTAAAATTGGTGGTGGTCCCCAGTCCCCCTCTTATCCAGCTCATCGACTGTGAGCTTTTTCTCCAGGAAACATTCTGTAATATCTCTATCTCAATGAAAAAGGTTAGCTAAGCTTTTCCTTCTTCCATGCCAAGCCAGTTGCTCTAACTTGTCCCAGCCGAAGCACAGGACTCCACTTCCATTCCACCTCACAGCAATGCATCATTCCTGCCTTCTCCACTCCCTTGGAGCAGAAGTGCAGCATAGGCCTCCCGGCAGCTGCTAATGTGCATCTTTCTTCTCTAGTTGCAGGCACGCTAAACACACTATAATAAATCTCCTCATCTCAAGAGAACAGTTCTCCTTCTTCAGGCTCCCCATGACATTACAAACAGCAGCTCTTCCCAATGTCAAAAGCTCCATATCAAAGCCCCTTTTCCCTCTGAAATATCCCGCTGCTCTGTGTCTCATCACCTCTCCCAGTGCAATTTGCTCCCAGCATCGCCTGGCTTTCAGGTTCCCCACAATGGGTTCAGGAGCCAGGCTGTGCTTTCAGCCAGTGACAGGGGCCAGGATGGGTCTGTCAGGTGGAATGGACCTGTGTGTTTGTGTGGGTAAGCTTTACATATGTGCCTCTTCCTCACCTCACAAGGATGCTGCTGGCAACTTTCACCTTGTAGCAGAAAGACAAAACAAGACAGTCTGCAAATGTGAAATAAAGTCCACTTCCAGTGCAGTGGCCATACAGTGCATACTGAATTAAAAAGCTGAGAGAGAAAAAACCCAATAGTTTTGCAAGGTTTGTCCCCAATTTTAAAGTCAATTCTCATTCAATTTTAGCAGTAGAAACCTGTGCATGTGCTAGCAAAATCTTTCTTCCTCCTCTATGAGGTCTCCTAAAGCTGTTGCATTCAAATTCCAGCTTTTTGCAGGAAGCACTGCCTGTGAATTTTCAGTAAGTTAAATGAGAAAAGGGGTGAGAAATAAATGTTTCCTAACATGCGTCAGACAAAAACCTTAGTCACATGTCAAGATGCAGCCACAGTGACTGGACTTCTGCCCTTGGCTTTTCAGCCACCATTGCTCCATTCCAGTCTAATCTCAAGCTCCACGACACAGGTTGTACCCTTGCTTGTCCTTCTTCCAGCTCACTATCAAACACAGCTCAAACAGTGTCCAGCAGAAGTATAACATTAACCATCCAAAATGCTCAAGATCATTCTGAATCATCAACTGTCCTTTGGATCTCTTGTGTAGAGAAGTAGAGTATTGTTTGGCATTGAATTCTGCATTTCCTTGCAGCATCATAGTTATCAGGATTCTACAGAATCAGATGGCGCTAAATTTAGATTTTCTCTTAGATTTCTCTGTTACATTTGCCTCCTTTTTCTTGATTTTGATTTTATCTATTGCTATAAAGATGTAATTGCTGCTCAGTTTGATGACATTATATAGATACCTTAAAAGGAGCTTGAAACCAGAGTCAGGTCTCTTCTTCCCAGCTATCCTGTTGCAGTCTTCTTTCTCCTTTGCACAGGCCTTCTTCCATGGGTTTCATCCTCATAAATTTGGCAAAGGCCATTCTCCTCTGGAGATCTCTGGAATTCTCCACATGCTGGAATGCTTCTTTGGAGCCCTCCTTTACTGACCTCCGGTGTGTTTTTATCCCGATAATATTCCTTGCAACTTCAGCGACTTCACACTTCACCTCCTCTCACACCTCATTTGGCATTTTGTCCTCTGTGCCTTTTAGCAATGCATCAAACTGCTCCCCAATTACCACTATGTAGCCTTCTCCAACATACTCCTTATTTTTCCCAAAGGGCTGAAAGAATCATTTTATGCATTAGAAGCATGAAATCTGAATTCTGAAAGAAGCAGCCAGTGATCTGAGGCAGTAACAGCACCTGGCAGAGTTTTATGGAAGGAAAATCACTTGTTTCTGCCATTCCCATACAAAGCTTTAGTTGGTTCCTGTCCTCTTGCTTCAACATGATGTTTATATTGGTTCCAGGTATATCTTCTACTGTGATGTTAAACTGAATGGCCTGTTTTTTACATTGGTGTAGCCCATCTATTTTCACAGTTACCTGTCATTTACAAAAGCAGATTCATATTCAAAGTACCTTAGAAGACAGTTTTAAAAAGAAAGTTCCCAAACACACTCAAAGTTTGTAGATGGTTTCTTCATCTTGTGTCTTCTGCTTGTCTAGTTTCCCAAATTCTCAACACCAGTCTCTTCCTTCAATGGTAGTGACAGCATTTCATGCTTGTTAGCTGCTCTCAGAAGATGAAGTAGCCCGATATAAATTAGCTATTGCTGCGAGTGAAATAGAACCTGTTAGAGCAGTAGTTGCTTCTAGAAGGCAGCAGGTACTGACTATATTATTACAGAGAGGTTTTCTATCACAGTCAAAGTCATTTTAATTTGGCATTATCCTCAAAGACTTTTCTGTATGGCTATTGAAAGTTTTTTTTCCCTGGTTCAGTAGTCCACATCATGAACAGTGTCAAATCCTTGTCCTAACTCTCACATTGGTGATGTACCAAAGCTATAGTGAAACCACTTAGATGTCACTCTCCCAGAAGAAACCGGAGACAATGAGGATTGAGAACAGGGATCGGAACAGTGACAACCCTCAAATAATTGGACTGTTCCTTTTAAATCTGCCTTTAATTGTTGCTCATTGCTATTCATTTATCCTGTTAAGAAAAGACAGGGTAGCTGATAAACCAGTTGATAAACCAGCTACTGACGCAGAAAAAGATAAAGAGAATATTTAAAACAAATACCTGTATGTATGCATCATATTGTGATGCGGATAAGCTATAAACTAAACTAGATGAGAAATTTCTGTATCTCCTAATGAGACACAATAGATGTTTTTGATGAACCAACTGTAAATTTAAGACAACATACCTTTCATTCTTAACTCAGGCTCCAAGAGCCAAGCAATTCAGTTCTCAGTGACACACTTATACTCCCAGGGAACCAGGATGGGGATACTTCTCTTCCACGTGCATTTGTATGTGTCACTTTACTAGGAAGAGACTGACAAACTAGATAGAAATTTTAGACTCCATGAAACAATTGGGTAAACTCAAGTGTAAGGTAAAAAACCTCAAAGAACACAACATGAAGGCATGAACTGAAACATAGTAGTGTCATTCTGCACATAAGCAAACACTTTTCCACTGTGGTGGGTGACCAAGCACTTGCACAGGTTACCCAGAGAGTTTGTGGAGATACTCAAAAGCTGTCTGGACCTGATCCTGAGCAATCAGCTCAGATGGTCCTGCTTGAGCAAGGTGTTGGACCAGATGACCTCCAGAGGTCCCTTTCAACCTCAACCATTCTGTGATTCTGTGAGAAAGCAAGAGATCACTTTATTTAGGAAATAGTGCACAAATATACAAATGACGCAGTAGTAAAGATTAATGCATTTTTCAAAGACTGCATGAAACTCATATGTGAAACACTAAGGTTTCTCTTTCCCTATTAAAATTCTTCACCATTTCCAGACTGTGGAATCACTCTGCAGGGGATGTGGTGACAGCGTCCAAACTTATACTAGTAAGATGCTGAAGGGAGTGTGCAGAGTAGGACACGACAGGGATGACAGTGTCTCCCTGGAGGCTCCACAAGGTCCATGAGCATGGAAACTCTCTCTTAATGCAGTAATGAGAACACTGCCAAGATGCCCAGGAGAAACCCACATGTACTTTTAGAGGACAGAGTAATCTGAACATTTTCAAAGAGGTGGTCTGTGAATAGAAAGGTGCAACGGCTGCTCTCCAGGCAGGCCCTGCAGCCCCCTTTGCAACCCGGCGCACTGTCGGCAGAGCCCTGCAGATGGCTGCAGAGCTCTTTCAGCTCCTACCTGCGCTGGAGTAGTGGGCAGTTGGAGGCAAAGCCACTGGCCGGTCCCTCACTGAAGAAAGCAACACTGTTCTTTCGAAAGATGGACACTTCTCGCTATGCTGCCTTTATTTCTACCCAGATGTAACAGCCAGTCACAGGCAGGCTGAATATCACTTTCTTTAACCTCACAAAGATCCTCTATTTACAAGTTTTTCCACAAAGACAGCTGAAAGACAGAGACGCTGCGGCTCTTAAGCCGAACAACAGTGAACTCGTCACACACAAGGACAATTTGCTGCTTTTCTTACTAACAGTCTGCAGTCCTAAGAAGCTCTTATGAAACAGATATTTGAAAAGATGTATCCATTCCTTTATTGCACATGATGCCACATCCTCTTTCTCCCTTCCCCGGACCTCCACCTAACTGCGCTGCACCTATATCTCGTGTCAGGCTTGTGCACTGTTCCTGAAACAAGCCACCTTTGTCCACTGGCTTTCCCTTAAATTCTGCCTTTAGCTCTGAATCCTTTTTAAAAAATAAAAAAACAAATTGAGATCTCCATCACTCTGGATGCCCTGCTTCCCCCAAAGCTATGTCTCCTACTTCCTTCTCCTCTATGCAGTGCTACACAGCAGATCTGTGTAGGGACAGGGCATTTTACATCACAGAATTTTGTGTGAAATCCTCCATCTGTCTCGAGGGAGTTTTTCTGTGCTCACCTTCCATCAGTTACATGCTTTGAGCACAGGATAGCCTGATGTCTGTAGAGGCCTTTCAATGCCTTACGGACACTCCCCATCACTGACACTCAGTGGAATTCAATGCCCACAGGAGAAAACTCTCCTTGAATATTCCAGCTTCATTAAGATAGCGTGAACGGTTTCTTCATAGTACGTATTTACCTGGTCCCTTTCCAATCTATGCATCTGAATCAAATAATTGTCTCAGACGAGGGAGTCAAGAACTTTTAATAGACACCAGCCGCCCAACCTCTTTTAATCCATCCAATATTAAACTCGTTAGTCATCAGGATAACAATCCTATTTGCAAATCAGCTACCTTTATCAGATAACCAGTGGGACCTAGTACAATACCTATTAGTCCAACAACATCACCACCAAGATATATAACTGCTTCTGTACAAAAACCTTTCTTCTAATCCTTCTTAAACTCAACAAGACTGATTGGCTTTTATTATTCATGAATTAATTTTTAACTCTTGGTCCAACAGGGGAATTGAATCTATAACATTTTGCAGAGACTGAAGCAAAGTGATAGTATGTTGAAAAAATAAACCAGCCTAAAGCGGGTATTTTTTCTTCTTTCAACCAACAATTAAAGTGTGTGTGTGGGGACACACCTGAATTTGTTTTTCCCTAAACACCCAGAGGAAAATTCTAAAGAAAATTAGTGTATTAAAACATGTATAGATATTACATCACTGTACTGTGAGAGCTTTTGTTCTTGTTTCATAATAATGTTATTTTAAAAAGGCTATGGAATTAAATTTGTTCATATTTAAAAAATAAATCTATCTTAGAATAGGAAATTGAGAAGGGAAATTTCAACAAAGATGGTCCATATTATTAGAAAAGTAATGATCATGGGCAGAGATTAGGGCTTATAGTTCGTCTATAATGAAAGCCCCCTAACTGTAATTGCTAGGAAAAAAAAAAAAAAAAAAAAAAGAACTGCTCTGTTGGAAAATAAAAAACATTTATAAAAAGAATAAAAAGAGAATAGTCAGAAACACTGTAGGTGATGAAACAGAAAAACCCCAAAATATCTTATAATCAAATAGCATTTTAAGCTACTATTCCATAAGGGGAAGCACACTATAGTTTGTCTTACCAAACCAAAATCACATTTAAAAAAAAAAGTTTCCAAATAACCAAAAATTAAATAAATAGATACAAGTCAGTGATTTGGAATGTCTTTTATGGCTGTGGCACATGAGCCCATCTTTATCTGGACAATGTTATAGCTGGATATATGTTTGGATACTGTTTTTCAAATTACTCTCTGATACTTTGTTTAAAGAAAATCTCTATTCCTCTTTAAAAATCACCAATTCATTGATTTATAAACATAAGATCTAACTGCAGTTATTTAGTAGCACCTAACCCTACATAATCCATAATTATATAAATTCCAAGAGAAACATCCAATTGTTTTTTTAAGCACAAATGTTCTATATGGTATATTTGTACAGCATTTTACATTTACAAAACACCTTCTCTGTAAGAGTATAAACAGATTTACAATTTTAATTAATAAAGACTCGGAACAACCTTGTGATGAAGGCAGACATACCTATCCTTATTTTTTTATATACATTAATACACTAATACAGAAATATGCAACCACATGTAGAAAGGCTTGCATATGCATAAAAGGAGACATACAGATAAGTGAAACAGTACTATCCAATACTGAATGAACACTTGGTTATACATAAAATTCTATAGTTCATATACATGTGTGTTCTGTTAATTTGTAGTATAGGCACAAGTATGTAAAATTAAGGGTGTACAACCCCCAAAAGACATTCATCCATGCACTTACAGATCTCTGTAGGCAAGGAAACTCTTTTCTCCTACTTCGATGCATTCTAGTCCTCTACAGTGTGCTTGGTGCCCCTACGCAACTTGTACCGATTATTCCAAAGGAGATGCATCTGGCATAATCTCTAAAATTCTACATATGGACACATGATACACTTAAACATCATTTTCATAAGGTCATATTCACTACAATCTATTAAGGCGAAGAGAACCCACAGGAGGTAAAGTCATCATTCTTCCCAGTGCCCAAGGACCAAAATGTAAGTTCCCACGTCAGGATTTCCTCGGCTTTGAAGGTGAGTTTCAACTGTTTCAGACAGCTACAGCTGCCTCCCTACCCCAGTCCCTGGTTAGGCTGCATTGCAGGCTGCACATCATTGCTTGGAAGTCGCTGTTCAACACAGGTGTATGGAGAGCCCTGATCCAGCCAGATACCTTTGCACCAGTGATGAATCAGTTAACAAAAATTGCCCACTAAACTGTCAGGCAGTGTGCACCAAAGCTTTTAGAATTCTAGGAGAATGTTTCAAGTGTCTCTCTGTACCATTACCCCCTTAGTCTACAAAAATGACAAAAAAAAAGCCAAAAAACCCCATCAACAGAAATACAAAAACTACGAAGAAACTGAATTAAACTCTTAAAGAGAAAAGTAGAAGCAACATCCTATACGTCCGAAAAGTAATTGAAGAAGGACTGAATTTGTGTGTCCTAAAGAATTAAATCGCTCTTCCCCTAACAGCACTTTTTGAACTATTAAAACTAGATGACAATCATACGCCATACACGCTCCAGAAACAAAGAAAAATAAAACAACAGCAACTCCTCAAAAGTGCTGTATGAATCAAAGATTGTTTAAAAAAAAAAAAAAAAAACAAGTATGTAGAAAATGTACACATTTAAAATGTGTATTGGTTAATTCTGGTTATGTGCACCAAAAATAAATTTTAAACAAATTCCTGAAATCAGTAACATCCTATGTTGTCCGCTATGTTGCCCCATCTGTGAAAACTCAACTAGATACATATAATTTCTTAAATCAGGAAACAAATAATATGTCTGAGAATTAGAAACTTGTCAGCTTGACTGAATAAAAACAAAAACAACATAGAAGATTTTGGAAAAATAAAATCTGTTGAAGAATAATTCTTTAGTGTCCTTCAGCTGATTAATTTTTTAATATATAAAATGATGTAAATCTCAGTGAGAAATTTGGTTTGTAATCATTCATGTCAGTACATCAAAAAAAAAAAAAGTACTTGCGGTCGCTGATAGAAAATTGTATTTCTGTCTTATTTTCAACCAAGTGCTTACACACTCTTAAAATTATCATCTACATATGCAAAATCATAACAGGAGAATTGAACATTTTTTTAAAGCTGTTCTTTTGACCTTTGTCTTGAGTGAAAGGACATCGAGACAATACACTCACCAGCATTGTTCACAGTGACGGCTCCATCACCGCAGATTGAGGGCCATTATTACGAAAGCGAACTTTAAAGTGCCATGAGAAAAAGGGGAAGAAACTAGAAAATAACACTTCCAAATATGCTGTGTGTACAAACAGCCTTTCAGACCAGCAGACACACAGCAAGAAGTCATTTTCAAGTAAAAACAGCTGCAGTGAAATACAGACAATCAATTCAAAACAAAAGGTGCAGTAAGAAATTTTCTCCCGTTATGCAGGATAGTCTAAAGCTGGTCCAAATTCCATCACCCACATTATAGGCTATTTTAATTTAAGAAAATATATGACGCTTAAAATACATGAAACACAATTTCCGGGAATGGAAAAGGAAAATTTGGACCAAAAGAAGGGGAACTCAGAGGCTCTTACCCCACCAAGAAGAAACTGGAACAGGCTTTCTTTTCCTTCCAAGCCTTCAATAGGATGCAATATTTGCAAGATGTCCTTACAATCATGACAAAAAATTGTATAAAAACAGCCAACCTACTCTAACCTATTTCCTTTCACATACGCAAAAATGCAAGAATATTCTTGTCCAAAACAAGAACAGTCCTCTCACAAATTTTATTGCAATTTAAGTCGTAACTTGAAATCAAAAAAGGAAAAAGAGACAATATTCACATGAAAAAGCAAAGTACCCCCTTTTAGCTTCCGATACACACATAGGTTTGTGACCTCATGAACAGATTCTGTATTGTTCATTAAATCCTAAATTGTTGTTCACTAAATCAGGAATAGTCTTTGTAGGACAAAAAAGTCATCCTAAGGGTGACTAGACTGAGATTTACCAGGATTCCACAAAGTGAACAGGATTTGTTAGATATTAATTCCTCCCCCATTCAGAAAGGGAGTGCAAGAAATTCCAGCTCAGCAGGGACAGAGAGCCATCGCAGGTTGTGTGATAACAGCTTGCCACCTGCTTTTCGCAAGTTGTCTCTGCGAAGTGCAAGGGGCACTGAGTAGTAACGTTGCCTGTGGTGATAGGAATGCACTGAACAGCTCAGTATGCAAAAGCACTTACTGGTACACAGTGCTCTTCACAAAGGGCATTGCAGAATGCTTTCCAGACTGTGTCAGAAGTGCTAGGAGAGGAAATACTAGTGCATGTGTCACAGGAGGAGCGTAAGCATTTGCTATTACAATAAAAGAAGGTATAAGCAAATACAGGTAAAATGCTACTCATAGCCAAAGAAAAAAGAGGGGGTCAGGGTGGGAACGAAGAGGAAGACAGGAAACTTAGCAGCAGTCACATTAGAAGGAACATTTCTCTCCAAGAACAGCAAGGGTTAACGTAACATACAAGCCCCGGTCCAGTCAAGATAGGGTCAAATGATGTGCAGTGAAAGTTTCAAGGCCTCAATCCCCCAGAGCTTGTTTGCTAATTACATTTGCAATTACAAACATGACAAATATATTATTATACAGTGCGTTCCACCTTGAGCAGACATGTTTCTCCTCACGGACAGTCACTGCCAGCAGCCAGACTCTCAAGCACTGGAAGAATCAAAGTGCACTGTGCTCCAGCTGCAAGCATCATTTTGTGGGCATGTCTATTGCTCTGAAGAGACAGGGCAAAGCTTTAGAGAGAGGCAGCACAGCAAGGGTGGAAATAAATGCAAAGAATAAGTTACTACAATTTAATTCTTAAGAAGTAAAACTCACCAGGTCAATAGCTATTACTAATAAATAATATTAAATTATATTCTGTTCCCGATGACAGGCACAAGCACTTTACACATGCAAGATACATAGAAATTACTACATTCACAGCTCAAATGCAGACGATACCAGGAAGACAGAAAGAAATCAAGTTTTTCCTTTTTTTTTGGCAAGGTCACCGTAGCTGTGTACTGCTATTATCTTCTTTGTTAAGTCCCTTCACCAAACAAACAACTATCTGACTCAGAGTTTGCCGTGGAAACTCTGATTTTTCCCCTTTTTCCCCACAGTTCCTATAGCAGCATCATCTAGGAAGCTCTCTGTTGGGTTCTGGACTGATGCTAAATTTACTTGCTCACACTGCACAAACTAAAAATTCTGTTGTGTTCCTTGGCTGTAATGTTACCGCTAGTAGCTTCACGGAATAAAGAACAGGTCTGACTGGGAAGAATTTCCTAGTCTCTGCAGTCTACACTGGAATCGTTGACATGCAACACTAGCTGCTGCTACAACCCCTAACTCCTAAACCAAGAAGCGTAAGTTAGAATAAGCTGGGGAAAGGACTTTGGCTTTTATAGCCAAGCTTTGTCACCACTTATTTCTACTTTTACTATTTCTTTTCTTAATTAAATCTCTCTTAGGCATTTTACACTCTTTGGAGAAATTCTAACGTGTTCCCAACGGAATCCATGAAGTTCATATACTCTCAGGTTTAAACCTTCTACCTTCTCCCTTTTTCTGTTCCCCAAGAGAGTTCGTATCCTTCAAGCCCTGAAAAATTTTGTAAAGAGACCCACTGACACAATGCACAAAACTTCTTACTAAATTGAAATTACTTGGAAAGTACAGGTATTCTCAAACAACATGAAATTCAGCGTAGTAGTGACAGCACAGAAACAGGGCTCAGAAATAACAGCAGAAAGGGCACAGAAAGTAGAGGAACGTTCTCTTGGAGAGGAAGAAAACGGGATGTGAAATCTCTATCACAGCAACTTTCTCTGATGCAATCTCTCTGAAGTCTTTCCCCTTTCAGGCTAAATGCAATATTTATTGATTACTTCAAATCAATAAAATGAAAAAAAATCCTATTTTTTAAATATATTGATCTTTCCATATTTCTCAAGAATTGATAATGATTAGATCATGTTTACTTCTACAAGTGGAATTAGAAGAGGAGGGAAAAGTTAATACAAATACTTTAAAGGTACCAATTTCCTCATCAGCCTCGTGCTCACTAAACTTAGTGTACTGAGATCCCATTTTAAGATGGGAACCTTGTCAGAAACCCAGTATCTACAACAGTTCCCTTCCAGAGATTTTTCAGTTTATTCTGTCGACAAAACAAACAACGCCCTCCTGTTCTCCCCAGTTAACAATTCCTCCCTATCCCAGCCTCTCAGAGATATTCAGAGCAGACAGTTGTATTCAGATTCTCTGACTCAGATTTCCTCCCATTCACAGAATATGGAGATTTCCAGTAACCTCTGAAATCAAGTCACATTTCTTCAGTCTATGCATTAGGGTCAGTGACAGCAACTTTATTAATTCTCTGCCAAAGGGTCAGAACTTGCTCCTTCACAGCCTTAAAATTCCAATGTTATATCTTTCCATCTCTCTAATATGTAATTTATTACTTTCAACTTTTTCCTTCTCTTCATAAAATAATTTTTATTTTTATTGGATCAATGACTAACGTCTTTCTTGTACATCAGAGGAAACAGTGTGAGAGACATACCATCTGGCAGGATGCCCTCGTTTGCCATAGTTTTTATTTTACCTTCATGATGGCTCCTTGGTCAGTTTCTGTTTGTCACTCAGAATATTATTTAGAAACAGTAATGGCTATTTTGCAGTCCTATCAACATTTCTCGTGGCAACTATAAGTAGGCAAAACCAAATTCTCTGGGATGTGGAAGTTAACACAGAAAAGTAAAAATGCCGTATTCCACTCTCCTTTGAAACAGCCTTAGGTTTGCATATGAGAGAGACGCAACATCAATATTCCATATGACCACACATATGCATCTCTATCTACCTGCATATAAATATTTACAGATCCACACATGTTTGTGTGTGAATATAATCACATCTTTTATATGTCAGTGTACGTTTGTGGTGTCTGCACACACATTTGCTTCCTGCTGTACCGCAGACAGACATTGTCAGTACAGTGTAACTAATGTATTCTCACCATATGCCCTCACCTGAGAGATAAACTGCAGGTACAAATCTTTGCCTTTGTTAGTTTCCCAATTCAAACTCATACAAAAGCTTCTTAAAGCTTCTTCCTTGGAGCTGTATCACCTACCCCCGGAATAATTCTCCCCAAGGTCAGTACCAAAATGTAGTAAGCTAGAGTGGATTTCTGTGCAAGAAATTAAATACATACATAGCCTTAGAACACATACACAAAGGGGTGAAAATTAGCAAGATGCATTTTCTTACTCTCCGTGCAAGATCCTGCACTGAAGGAAACCACACAACCTGCTAATGAGAACTTCCACAGGTTTCTGGTGTAATCGCTCAGATAACACACACAGGCGATGGACAAGGAACTTTCACTGCTCGAGGAAGATAAATATAAAACCTGAAGAATGGATTAGGGGTAGGGAATTCTTTTGCTTAGTTTTTGTTCAGACTCTTCTGGAGTCTGACTCTTAAAAAAAATTAAGATCTCCTCAAACTCCAAGGTGAAGGGAGTCACCTCCCCTCTCCTTTGCCTTGTTCATTCTCTCTCTGTTTCAATAATTGCGAGGTGAAAAACATTTTCCAGGGAACTGTATGGATCATATATTGAGTGACCCCATCCATTTCTCTTCCAACACTCTACTCTTCCTCATATTTTTTCCTATAGCTTAACATGCAACTAAACAAGAAGAACCAGTTTGCAAGGTTTTTAAATGCGCTGCCAATTTAAGGTTTAATTTGACAAAAATTTCCATCCACAGAATTAAATGCAGTATTTACAAAAAAAAAAAGAAAATAACTATTAAAATAATTTCAAGAGCTAGCAGTCAGAAGAGTAAATCAGTACAGTAAGAATAGTATGTTCACACAGCTAGTTAGGGATACAGGCACAAATGCAACACCTGTATTTATATTGTATGTTCACAATATAATTATGTTACAGTGGGAGAAAAAGATGGCTAAATGGATATCTACTGGGCCAACTGTTATCCTCAGCTACAGGAATGTAATGTGAAATCTAACCTTAATAAAACCCAAAAGTAAATCCAATCAGTACCTGACACGCTGACACATATACCTTTAAATATACACACACCTGACACGCTGCACATATATCTTTAAATATATCATATTTTTAAAGCTTCCCACAGCTTACTTCTCCCAATAACTTTTTCCAGACTTTCCTGCATCGCTGTNCTATTTTTTTTTTTTTTTTTAAAAGTTTCATCCTTTTTTTAAAAAAAAAAAAAAAAAAAAAAAAAAAAGAAAAAATTGAGCTTGAGATATTTTAAATTATATTTCTCTGTCTACTGTAAAGCTATAGGGGCTCAGTGACACTTCCCTCAGGGCCACCTTCATCTGTCTACTCAGCAGCCAAAGAGTTGTGAATACAGGTAAGGTGCACCTGACATTCTTGAGAGCTGACTGAAAGCCCATGAAAAAGTAAAAAGGGTGAATTGTAATACAACACGCAGATTACTTCCTATTTTCATGTTGTTTGAAGTCCTTTTTCTCAATTACAAAAGTATAAAACATAAAATGAAAAAGTTAAGAGACAACAGAGTAAGTGATGAAAATCTACCTTATGATTGTGGCGTTTGGTTCTTTTTTTTTTATTATTAAGGTAAATGCATTTTCTATTTTTGCCTTAATTTTAGAAGACTCCCAGCAGCATACAGAACACATTTCCCTTAAGAAATTGTTTGTTTATTTTTAATTCAAAATGGAACAGCCACAAGTGAAGCACCAGTGGGAAAAAGAAAATCACAAGGGTTAGATTATTAATTTCTATTAACAATACTAAGTGTCATTTTAATGAAACTGCTGGAAGCTGGGGATTAAAGGAAGGAGAAATGAGTGTAAAGACAGATGGAATATTGGGAAACGAGACAGAAAGACAAATAAAAGCTGAAATGAGGAAAGAGTGGTATTTGCGGGGGATTTGCTTCATCTAAATTATTTTAATTTTACTAAATACAATGTGTTCTTAAAACAAAAGCAATGAAATAGGCAAAATTACTTCATCCCCACCTCTGATGACACCATAAAACCTGCAGAGGTGACACACGGATTAACATGCAAACACACAAAAGGGGACTCTGTTCAGGGTGAGATTTATCGGAGAGGAGAACTGCATTTAAAATTAATTGTTCCAGTCAACTGGATACAAACGCTGAGAAGGTTTTGCCTTGTTTCCTAACTTCCCCAACGGGATCAAACCAAACTTAACATGCTAAAGTTATTTTAAACATAGCATTACCAGGCACAGCCCACTTCGGAATACAAAGAGCAGTAGCAGGTGCTAAGGTATCAGCCACCGGTCCCACCTCGGGATGTGTGCTTGCCAGCCCTCCGACTCACTCCACTCTTTCCCCGGGCAGGCTATCCAAACAGTAAGCTGCGGGAAACTGAATTTCCATAGGGCATTTCAGGTGAAAAACGGACTTCTTAAATAAAATACAGTGCTTTAATGGATCTGCTTTGTATAATTTTATATGCACATCTCTTTATAGACAGCTAGTAATTCATCTAATAAAAATCCTAGCAAAGACGGAAAGTAAAACTGTGCAGAAAGGACTGCCAGCTCTCACTGTTAGCTGTCTGTTCCTAGGAGATGAAGCATTAGAGGGAGAAGTTACACGGCAAGAAAGAAACGCACCGAAACGCCGGCATCCCCCCAAGTGCTGTTCCGCGCACTCCGCCGCACCTGCCACCGCGGAGGTGCGCCCTGCCCTGCCCTGCCCTGCCCTGCCCTGCCCGCGGCCGCCCGCTCCGCACACCCGGCACACGCGGTGCCCCGCGGCGGCGGGAGGCGGCGGCTCTGCCGCAGGGAAGGCAGCGGGACTGCGGGGTCGCTGTCCCATCCCACCCGCAGCGGGACGCATCGCCGGTCCCAGCCCGCCCCCGGCCCGCTCGGTCGCGGCACGGCACACTCACTGGTTGTGGTAGCCGAGCGGGTCGGAGATGCACAGCTCGGAAATGTCCATCAGTCCAGTTTGAGCATTCCCGGTTGGAGGAGAAAAAAAAAAAAAAAAAAAAAAGAAAAGAAAAAAAAAAAAAAAAAAGAAAGGAAAGAAAAAACACAAGAGAACAACTAAACTGCAGAGGGCTGGCAGTGCGGGGAGCGCCGGGAAGAGAAGGCGGCCCAAGCCCGGCGGCGGGGCAGAGGCGGCGGGGCGGGAGGCAGCGCCGCTCCGCTCCGCTCCCGCACCCGCGTGCGGACACACTGACGGCGGCAGGAGGCGGGCGGTGCGCAGGACACGGCCACGGGGGATTTCGCCGCCCCGAGCCCCGCTGTAGCATTAACGCCGGGAGACGGATGGAGACGGCAGGGCGGCTATTGGCTCCCGCGCAGGGGCTGGGCTTGGAGGGCGGCTGGGGGAGGCACGGCCGGGGGGGCCGCCGG
>VXAY01007648.1:1641838-1682730 GCA_013399855.1 Oxyruncus cristatus
AGAGAGAGAGAGAAAGAGAGAGAGAAAGAGAGAGAGAAAGAGAGAGAGAAAGAGAGAGAGAAAGAGAGAAAAGAAAGAAAGAAAAAGAAAAGAAAGAATTGTGAGACATGTCTCTAGTTTTTCTGGCTCTTCCAAGAGATAATGGATAGAGACTTTCTTTGAAGATTTTCCCCTGGCCTTTAATGACTAATCTGCTTTTGATAAATTAATTTTTTACTTAAAAAAACCCCCAACATTTATCATGGAACAATGATCAACTTTTCATCAAGGTGACTGATTGATTGGCTGAAATTTCATTTGGTCTAATATAGCAATAACCTGCAAATCATGCCAAACAAATTTGATTCAGTTGTTGATAAGGCTATTTTTTGTGAATAAGGAAAATGCAGAAGAGGGAGAGATCTAGTTACTTCTGTGGGTTGGGATATTTTTTCCCTTTTATGAAGGCCCTATTATTGTATTCTCACAAGGAAGTCAGTGACATGGTATTGGCACAGGGTAAAAAAAATATTAATAATAATTAGGAGACCTAAACTGGGCAGAACAGACTTGGGTATACACATTTTTGTCTTGTCTGCTGGAGAAACAGGAGTTTGATGACAAGAAACCTTTACGAGCCCCTGCCTCATTTAAGGAATACAGAGGGGTCATTGGGGTGAATTCAGAAGACAAGCCTTTCACACTTTTGAGGCTAATAGAACTGATTGGACTTAAGTGTTGCATGCCCCAATCCCTTTGCTTTGCAAGGCTAGTAGCCCTGGAGAGAAACTTAAGTACCCTGAGCACAGACCCCTAATGGCTGGTAGACTTTCACCACATATATTCTCTGCCTTAATAAACAGCTATCCCAGATAAAGACTCAATCCATGAGGACAGACCAGTCTTCTTTATTTTGGGCTCTATTCTATTTTCCCTTACTACACCCAAACAAACCAGCTTGTTCTCCCCACCAAAAGTAATGTCTTGTTTTCTACCAAACTCCAGTAGGTTTTTTTCCCCCAAAAAACCAAATTGGCCTTAAGAACAATATGCTTCCATCAAAAACGTATCACCACCATCACTGCTGAAGCTCAACATCTATTTAAGCAGAAAATAGTTTTCACATTGTGACTTTTAAACAACAAACACCCACCTGAACATCCTTAAACATGCTTCAAGCATTACCTCGTCTTTAAAACCATGAGCTTGCCCTAAATTCTGTGCTTGGATACAACTGTGTTAGGAGCCCTGAGACAAAACATAGTCCCTACATTGCCAATGAAAGATTAAGGCTTTCTTTTAATAACCCCTATTTTATTTTATTTTATTTTTGTAGGGCCAATGCAGTTTTCTGTCCTTTTATAGTCTTTTTTGTCTTTGCAGTGTTAATAGCAGGACTCTAGTTCCAGAGCAGAATATGTTCCTGCTGACATCTTAAATGAAAGTGCACTGCAGAGACACACATGCACAAAGACAAACCAGGTGAAGTTATAATAACTTCTGTAAAATTAAAACAGGGCATCAGAGTAAGAGGCAGGTGCTGAGTATTTTACCAAACGGGAAAGAAAAAGACAATGGAAAGAGACATTTCTTTCCAGATAATGTAAGGACTTGTAATAAGAAATATATAAAGAGACAGGAGAGGAAATTACATAGCTGAGATTATGTCTTCTGCTCTCTCTTGCATCATCAGTTAGCTGGGGTATTTGATATGAACTTCTATCCTCCTTGCCCAGAAAGACAGCAGGGTATCTTCTTTTATGTTTTGGCAACCTATTTCTTGGTCAGTCTCTGCCTAACCTTTGTTTAACTAAATGGACAGAAACATTTCTCAAAAAAGATATGTAATTACAGAGATAGCTGGATCTTGTAAACTTAGAAGACTTCAGTGGAGAGCTGTGATCTAGCTCCAAATTTTGACCTGTTGCTGATCTGTTTTCTGTGATGTTTTACACTAACCCTCAGCTGAGGCACTGTGGTCAGGCAGAGCATGACCAAGACCTTGACTAGAAAATGCTTTTATTCACACTTACACCTACACATCATTTACTGGTGCACTCACTGCTATTTCATATTCTCTTTTCAAACTGGAGCAAAGTAGAAATTAATCCTTCCCCATCCATGACCCTAGGTGTCCACAGGGCAGTAGCTGGGCTATTTGCTCAGCTACCAGGAGGAAGAAGGGAACACAAGGCACCAAGGAATCTTTACATCTGCCTAGCTGTTGCCAATCCTGCAGCAGAGAGGCATCACAAGCATGGCCTTCCTAACATGGTGGTTCATCCTGTCAGACAGGACAAAGTCAAACAGCATCTTTTCGACTTTAGCTTTTCTACCTCAGTACACTAGCTTCAAATCTTGTATTGCAAAAGGCCAGGGAGGATGGTCAGGAGAACTGGGCATGCTTGTTCATTGCTCTGATTTGGGGAGGTGATTAACTGATTCTCTCTTCAAGCCCATGCACTCTAAGCCTATCAGTTCTAATCACCCTAAAACCATAATATTCACAGTATCAGCTTACTTACTGAACTGATCAAAAGAAATATCTGTCTTGTCAGGAGAAATAAGTTACTTACTGTTACGCTGGAAGCAAAAAATGAAAACATTTTTGGCATGTGCATTGATAATGGCACGTGTCTCAACCAGAAAAGAAGCAAAATGACTCAGTTACTAATGATAAGAAAGTATGCCCACCGAGGGTTAGGCAGTGAGGATGGAGGATAATTTTTCCAAGTCTGTGATGAAAACAGTGGGCAAGATAACTTACTTCCCAGCAACAGTAATGAGGTGGCTCCAGTGACCCAGACTTTAAAGTTTTAATACTGTGACATGACGAAAAACAGTGGGCAAGTGTGCGATTTCCTCTTAGCTGGGTTCTCTGAGTAGATAACAGAGTCCTTTTGGAAAATGAGATAGGCAGTTATAGGGAAGCAAAACACAAAAAAGATTTTCTATCCAGGGTGTAAGGGATGAAGAAAGCAAGTAATCAAGACCTTCCTTTCCCTGCAGGAACCTCCATCTGGTCTCATCTGGACACTGTTGATAGAAGACTATTGACTTCACCAGGTCAGCCAGGCCAAATACAGAAGAGCTCACCAACAGCAGATCTATACAAAAGTATTTAACAGATGAACCTGTAGGTCTGTGATGGTTTGGACCTGGCTGTCAGCCAAATGCCCAAGCCCACAGTTGCAGCTCCTCCCCCCTCACCTTATGGGTAAAGAGGAGAAAAGGGAAAAAGGGAAAACTCAAAGGACTCAAAATAAACTGAAGTAGAGCAATATATATATATTTACACGTATATACAATTACAAAAGAACACTATACACATATAAACAAAAAGATCCCCAACTCCCCAAAACAGGAAAAAAAACCCCAGACATACCAACTAACGAACTAAAATATTAATACTTTCCTCAAAAAGATGAAAGCTACTCCACCAGATTTCTCTACCCGGATCAGGAAAACAATAGGCCACTGCAGGCCTCACTCCCAGATAAGAGAGATCGCTGCAGGGACCCACCATCTTCAAGTCCAAGGAAGAGAAAAGAGAAGGACCCTCCTTTCTCCTTCTTATTCTACTCTTGCTTACATTAAAACCAGGATGGAATACTGGGAATCGCCCCTTCCCCAGTTTCGACCTGGTTACCAAGGAAGGCTTGTATCAAACAATTACAATGTCCCAAGTGACATTAGCAAACTTGATGTAGTTTCTGTCTGGGAAAAGCAGAGATACCAGATGATCGGGAGTGCTCTCCTAGTCACCTTCTCCAGCCTCAGAACACTCCAGTTTGTAACAGTGAGACGCTAGAGGTTTTGGCTAGAGCCAGGCATGATAGAGCCCAGCCTTGTTCTGATTCGCTGTATCAGCAGCACAACAACCTCACGTCTCCTTTGCTCTGAATCTCTAAACAGCTCAGCTAAGTACATGACCTTTTTTAAGATTTGTTCTGTACTAACTTTGGTGTTTGAAGAACAATGCGGATTTTTTTCACAGCTCTCTCTTGGGTTTATTTATTACTTGAACTACATTTATTTCACTTGTTGGACAAGAGCAAATTGCTGTGACAGATTATTTGATTAGACAACTTTGCCAACAAACCCTAACCCAAGCTTCTTAACTTACTTTTAACTTCTGAGTTCTATCATGAGATGTGTGTCTGTATCACATTCAGACATCTGCAGTAAAACATATTAGGAAATCACTGCTTTGTCTACAGATCATTAACATTCAAACTCTATGCCTATAGACAATGAATAATCATGTTTTTGCAGTACACTTTCAAAAAAGAAAAATAATGAGGAAAAAAAATCCTTGCTTATACTGCAAAATATCACTTAAAAGAGGCAGGGCAACTCAGGACCATATAAACATGTCTACTTTAGCTACACAATATATGCACATACAGTATCAAGAGAGTACCCACTCACAAAGAGACAGATGCTGATTACCAGGAAAAAAAAAGCACTTCTATGCAAAGGAAAGGAGAAGTTTCTTCAGCCCAGCTCTAATTCTGTTACGCAGCTCTATGTACTCCAAAAGATGGCAATCTCTAGAGAAAGTACAAGCCCCTGGATGTCTTTGAAAAGGTCTTATTGACATGAGCTCCGAGTCTTAAAATTTCTCAGAGTTCTAGGCACAGAGGCAGTTGTGGGCAACAGTAGAGCCTTCTCCTGATAGATCTGATCATGTGCCACTGGATTTCAGCAAAAATACCTTCATCCTTCAAAGTGATGTGTTGCCAGCTTCACTGTTCCTATGGCAGCATTAGAAAAGATTACTTTTCAGTATCATTGTTAAGGCAAACTCAAATCTCAGTCCCATGTGGCTGGAGGGTGACTTTGGTGCTGCAGCCTCCTAGCAACAGGTCCCCACGGTCTCCACAGGGCTTACAAAAGAAAATACAGTTTTGGTCTTTTGCTAATCTCTTGAACACCTTTATTTTAGTGATGATCAAAGACTACCAATCCCTCCCCTCTCTGTTCCTCTGTTGAACATAACAACCTTCCATTAAACATCACCAGTCAGCTAGTAGTACTCAACTCATCTTTTAGACCTTGCCCCTCAGCATTTGGCAGTACTTCATAACTCATGCAGTCAGCAACTCAGCAAAGGGCAGGCTTTTATGACATAACTTCCAGAATTTGTCATTACCAGGTTTGTCCTGGGAACCATTCAGTCTGCAGACAGCACTTCTCCTTGTTAAACCCATTGCTTTTCCAGAGTACCAAGAAGTTAGACAGAAGCAGGACAGAAGGAAGATGGTAGGATAGACTGTCACTGCTTCAGATACAGAGGTCTGATTAACAGCCAATGACATGGCACCCAGCCAATGACATACCTTGCTTATGAGATAGAAGGTATCAGGCAAGAGTACCACCTTAAGAGACCACTTCGTTTCCATGGGCTTATTTCATGAGGATACTCATTAAACTGACCAGTCAAGCAGGATGGTTAAAACAAACAAAAAATCATAGGTCATTAGCTAGCAATCATTTAGGTCGAGTTAGCCCATTTGGCATTACAACCTTAGGCATGGCAGCTGCATTCCACCCACATAGTCTAGTGCCTCTTCTAAAGGCAGCGTGGGGGACAGTCATTAGCCTGCAACACAATACAAGGCTGTGCTACCACACATCACATAGGATACCTGAGCAGCACTGTAAGGATGCTCAGAACATGCCTTGCATGTCCTACTGCCTAGCAGGTAGATTCTGCTGGTGGAGATACTGCTAATACTTGGGCGTAGACACCCATCAGATGCACAATAAATATTTCCAAGAGTTGCACTAGGATACAAACCAAAAACCTTTAGATTTGGCTATACACTTGTTATTTAAGGACCACTTTTTTTAACTACTACAGTTCATATATACAAGGTACAAAACCAGCAATATAAGGTCTAAATATTTGGCAAGCTGTCAATGCCCACTGATGAGATGCTGTAGCTCAGCTGAATAGACAAATGGGAGCCTACACTCGTAATTTATGTTGCCAAATTTTTACCTACACACTGTGGAGCAAAAGATAAGCACTCAGATGTCTTAGTAATTAGTTCTCCCAATAGTAAAACATATCCCAAAAGCATATTGTCTTAGATTAGTATAGGAGTTATTAATGTTAGTGGGATGTCCAAGAGCATCGCATGTGTCCAGAGCGCTCAAGCAAGAGCCAATGCTAGTTCCAATACTCTGGGAGATGTCCTGTAGAATTTGTTGGAATAAGGCCCAAGGCAGCCTGGTAGAACCAGTAAACTGTAGCTTTGCCTGCACTGCTATACTATTTCACCTCAGCCAAAACTCTTGACACAATGTAAATATTCCCCAAAACCCTCTCTCTAAAAGTAGAAATTTTTCCTCCAAAAGTAGGAGAAGGAGAGGGGTCATCAAATGAGGGTAAAAGTGGTTTAAAAGCCATTAAGAAGAAAGCAACCTAGGCATTCAGGAGCAGTCACAGCTGTTTGGGCTGATCAGGAGAGACAGAGGGAATTATTTATTTATGGACTTCCTACTCTCCTGGAGTGGATGTCCCCACTAGGGAAGCTTTAAGAAGAGTGGGGTGCAGGAGGCAGGTGCTTCTTGGAATCCTCCAGAGGTTTTCCTGGCCTGGGCCTCAGGAGATTTAAATGCAGTTCATGCTCAAAGCATCCTGGAGCCATCAACTTATCTTTCTCAGAGCAGGAAAGGCCAGAAAGAGCATTACACAGATCTCTGCTGGGATGAAGCACATGGAGAGCCCCAGGCACCTAGATTGCCATGCAAGCTTTGCACAGCTTTCAGCAAGATCCCTTCAGAGCAATAGTGCTTGAGTACACAGCCGTTTCTCTCTTCTCATGGATCAGCTGCTTCCCTTTAAACACAGATCAAGTGTCTCTAGAGACTCAGCAAGCATTTAACAGACCTGCCTGATGGAAGGACCTCCAATGAGAAAACCAAGACCTGAAACTCCCAATAGACATCCTCAATTCAATCCACATCTGAGAAAGCAACTATGAAGTTACATGCAACCAAATCCTAACTGCACAGAAAGCACATCAGCCTAGTCTGTATCCAAAGCGCATCTAAATATGTTAAACTTACCAGGAGGGAACGACTAACAGATTAAACATGAAGAAATATGAGAATTGAAAATGTCAGCACAGAAATACAGAATTATTGATATGGTATTAAGAATTTCATATCAAGATACATTACTGTCTTTCTCAATGCAATTTCTTACTGTTTCCCAAAGTTGGAGGAGGAGTTATTCCCAAAAATCACAGAGTCAGTATTCAGAGTTGACCCTTCATCACTAACCGAAAAAAGCTGTAGAGACAGAAATAGACAGATCTGCCCAGACAGACAGATATGGCAAATATCCTCTTGTCCTGGCTTTGGTCAGAGGGTCACAGAGGAGTATCAGGGCTTGGAAACTAGCAACCACTATGAGAATTTTTCACTGGAAGATGCTGCAAAAGAGTAGTGTTACAAGAGGGTCAGTGATAGGGGCTGAACAGATTATGTGAGTGGTACAGCCTGCACTGTGTCAATTCATGTCTCCCCACAATTCATTACTGATGAGATACCAGAGGTTAAGATGAAAAGGGCAGGAGCAGATGGCAAACTACTACTTTAGACACATCTCATTCAACTATCCCAGTTTATTTCTGCTCCACCTCTGCTGGTATATCTTGCATTACTCCACAGCAATGATATTCTTCCTCAGTTCTGGTCTCAAAGCAGTGCACTGTTTTGCGCCATTAAAGCTCCTGCAAAGCCAGTCATGGTAGCAAAATAACTGATTATCCATGAAGTGCTTTGGGAAACCTTTAGAAAGGAATGGACTCAAGAACAAGAGAGTACCATCTTCATCAGGATCAGTGATCCAAGGTAACCTCAACATCAAAAAGGCACAAAATCTAAGCATGAGAGTATTTCAGCAAGTCCTAATTCAGACTGCCTCCTTCCAGTCTGCTCCTCCCCAAACCTGAAGTGATTTCTGCTACTTGTAAATATATAAAACCAGATTTGTTCTCTTAGTTTATGTTCCTCCAAACAAAGAGCAGTAAAAAAGGGATACGTTTTCCATTCAATAAAACAGGTGTTATTTGGTCTTCAAAAGGAAAAGTCTTTTGCTGCCCATTCAAAGACAGGTTACATTTTTAGGGTTTGTGTAACCTTTGTTTCCCACTCTGGGAAACACATCAGTAAGCACTGACAGCAACATAGCCCTGACACAGGACTGCTCCAGAGAGGGTTGCATTCCCCAGGGAGCTAGAACTAGCAACCCAGGGCTCTCCAGGGAGCTCTTTTGCTTTGGCCATTGACTTGTGGCTTTACAGGGCCAAACCAAATACACTGCTCATTTATAAGTGCTGGGGTTATTCATTTGTGTGCTTTAACACATACTATTTGGGAAATTCAATTCATCCCTAATTTGCTAAACTCAGCTTTATGTTCTAAAATCCTTCAGAGTCTGCAGTGTCCCTTGCCCCTTCATGCCCATTTGCCTTTTTTATTTTCCTTCCAACTGGTTGAAAGAAAAAAATCCATTTTGATTCTGTTCCTGGCCACCCAACTTTGTGTTCAGAGCATGGTGCACCAACTTCCCCTGCCACAATGGTCAGGTTACAAAAAAAATAAGAGCATTTGCCTCCCTACTGCTGGGCATAAGAAGCCCTCGATAGTATTTGTGATGCCTAGTATTCACCTCCTCTGCTTGCAGGCCTTCTCCACAGTATAATTCAAGGTACAATTTGAAATAGATTAACTTAAGCTGGTGCAAAAGGCACTCATTACTATTGAAACTAAACCTGTTAGGACATCTAATGAGCAAAAATGAAGCATCCTCAAACTGGCAGGAGAGCATCCACAGTTTGGATTTCCAGTAGTTTAAATGGATTGTTCCAAAATCGATGCAATTTAAAGTGTACAGCTTACTTGTGTAGAAAAGATCTTCTTTGAACTGAGGAAACAGCAGCACTTATAAAATAAATGACTGCCTGTTCAAGGGTGCAACACCCATTAATGACTATCACAAAGCAATAGGGAGAAGTGGCTGAGAGGCAGGGTCACTTGCTTACACACAGCTTGTTAGGAAATACTGCATTCAAATTGACTGCTTACAAGCACCCAAAAAAGGGCACCCAGAAGTGACAGCCATCTAAGAAAAGTTTCAGGGGCATCCCAACATACTCAGGATCCTACGTTGGCTGAAAAACATAAGGGGGGAAAAAAAAAAAGCACATCGCTTTCAGAGCTGCAGAATGTTCTCTGACACTCATAAAGCCCGTGCACTACGTAGGGGTGCAGGTGTCTCAGTCAGCAAAGGATGAGGATTAGCTATTGCAAGGAGAGCACTGCACAGAGCAAGGATGTCACATCTTGCAGCACTCCTGCCCTACATCCCTACCACCAGGGCAGCCCACAGAGCCTTGTTATCAAGAGAAACCTCTCAGAAGATGCAGTAGCCTTTGTGGGAAGCTGGGGCCAGAATCCACTCCTGTCAAACAGCTCTCCGGACCAGGATGTGACTGCGGCTGGCGAAACATGTTAGCTAATGAAGATTGAGTCAAGCAGGCAGAGAGATCCCCTCAGCCTGTTAATCCATTTAGGGAAGGAGAAAGGAAACCTGAGCTGAATTCCTGTGTTCCCTGGAAGGGACTGTACTGTGCTGGCTTTAGCGTCCAGGCAGAACAAATCCAGCCAGAGATGGACCGGGGAGAGCTCTGGGCGCAAGACCACTGCTTCAGGAGACATGAGCAAGATCTGAGGCAGGAAACAGCATCCCCTAGGGAGAGACCCAGGGCGGGATTTTGTGTGCACTGGGAACTAACGAAGGAAACTGAGCTTTACTTGCCCTCTCATCAGGAGAAAGCAAGGGGGTGCATGTGAGCGTTTCACAACAGCAGGGCAGGGAGAACACACACACCTTACACCCTTTTCACAGGGTAGAAAGGATTCACAAGGGGTCAACTGAGATTCCTGGGTCAGAAAGTCAGAGTGAGTGTTTGTGCACCAAACACCCTTCCCAACAGCGACAGCCAGCATTGCCTTCTCTCCACCTTAACGGGTGGCTTGCAGGGATGATGGGTGCCAATCCCAGGAAATGTCAGAATATCCTTAACCACCAGAGGGTGCTCCCCATCTCAAAGACAGATTCAATGTCACAGATGCACCCAGACGGCTGGAGGAGCCCTGATTTCCAGCAATTGTGGAATCTGAGCAAGGGAAAAATTGGAAGATTAATAATAAATAACAATTAAGGATTGTAATGTTGTGCCTCACTTCTGTTTCCTCCATCCCTCCTGGCTGGGCAAGGAAAGGCCTCCTGTCCCACTTGTCCTCTGTGTCCTGCTCAGTCAGGTGATTTTCCTCATATAGAAGATTAAATCACTCTTATTCTTTCCTCCTGGATCGTGGATCCAGAGCAGGAAGTAAACATTTTTTGCTTGGCAGGTCTGTAATGGTGAGAATCCCACTTGCCTGCCACTGAGCAAGATTAGGATCATACCCTCTGGTCAGATGCACTTTTTCCAAATCAAGGCCTGATCTTACCTCCTCACTGCCACAATAGTGTGAGGGCCACTGGCCTTTCTGTTCAGTTTCAATTTACCCAGCTCAGTCCTAAGCTGGTTTTCCAGAGAGCAGAGTGCCTGTTGTACAGGGATGCTTCAGGATGGTGTTTTCAGAACATCAGTTTTGGGGAACTAACACTACCTAACTCTCAATAAGACACCTGTAGGGAAAGACTGTTCACTTTGGTAATGTAGTGACCCACAGCCTCCCTTCTCTCATCGAAGGGAAGCAGAGGTATGTGACTGAGGTTATACACTCAGGAGCTGTGCAACCACCTTGTGCCTCAGCTTCCTGTTTGCGTAGGTTAGAAGTAATACCCAAGGGTTGCATCATATGTGGAGAACAGAGCAGTTAGGATTAAATCATAATGGTTATATTCCACCCTGAGATTCAGAAAAGAGAGTATAAAGCATGCCAAGTAAGATCAGACACCTATGCAAAACAGACTAGCTCTGCTGACGTGTCTGGCATAACATCTGTTTGCCCTAGCCCCAGTTTACTTTGATAGTCCAGGTCTGTATATCCCATGGGGAAATAAGCTCTCATTGATGGCTCCCACCCAGCACATGTGCTGCATTTTGCTGTCTGACCCCTACAAGAACAGATTGTTGTATTTTTTTAATTGTTCTTTCCTCTTTCCTTTGGCCAGTAATGCCAGGCTCTGCCTAAGGGTATTTTTGTGAAAGTTCCTACTCTTGGGTACCTTGGCATCAGTTTTTCTTCTGTCCTCTTTAAAACATACACTTATCTGATGAAACTGTTAAAACGGAGTAGTTTAAACCACTGCACAAAGACACTTATCCAGTCTCTTACAGAGGTTAAAATGTGTTTAATAGGTTTGGCTTACTTCATGTCCAGAATGAACCATTATCTTCAGCACATGGGGGAACCAGTTTCCAAGCTATCAACTAGCCAGCAGTGATGCCTGTCATCCTTGAGAGACGTGTCGCATTCTACAGTCTAAATAGGCCAATGAATTTTTCTTCCAATATTTGAGATTGTGAACTGGGGGAAAAGGGGGAAAATACAAGAGAAAAAGATTTTATGGCATGTCTCCTAGACATCTGCAACAGACAATTCTACTTCCTACAAGCAAAATATCAGGGATACGTGACACAGATCCACTTCTTGTAGTATTCATAACATTCTCCCATCAAATTATAGCAAATATCAGACATGTCATGGAAAGGTTAACCAGCATTAGGTTTGGACTCTGATCATTCCAGCATCATTAACCTTCTACTTCTCATCTTGATAGAGTTTAACACTTCTCCATTACTATTACAGTCACTACATATTTCATAGAATCAACAAATGGTTTGTGTTGGAAGGGACCTTAAAGATCATCTAGTTCCAACCCCCCTACCATGGGCAGGACACCTTCCACTAGACCAGGTTGCTCAAAGCCCCATCTAACCTGGCTGTGAACACTTCCAAGGATAGGGCAGCCACAACTTCTCTGGGCAACCTGTTCCAGTGCCTCACCAACCTCACACTAAAGAATTTCTTCCTAAAACCTAATGTAAATCTACTTTCTTTCAGTTTGAAGCCATTCCCCCTTGTCCTATGGCTATATGCCTTTGCAAAAAGTCCCTCTTACGTTTGTTCCTAAGCAGGTACTAAGTATTCATCAAAAGTGTGGTTATTTAAAATTATGTATTTTGAGCATTATATTTCTGTGTACTTTCACTAAGACCTTAAGCTTTGCCATTCTTCCTGCAGTTGTTTCAGCAAAGACTTCTACAGTCATTTCATAGTCCTAGTGACATTCTCCCTTGCATATTGCTGTGTGGGAAAATTACTGGGGGTTTTATTGTTTTAACTACTGCTAGCAGGCTGTAAGTTCTCAAATATCCCAAATTCCTTCCCTGTTAAGAACAACAGCATCTGGATGTCACTTTTGCTCATGATGGCAAATTACAGGGTCAGATCTGCCTTACGCACACAAAACTGCACCTCAGCGGAGATTACAACTTGTGGAATACATAATGTATAAGATGAGCAGGTTTTGAGTACCTCATTTTGGTCTACAACTACATGAAATGGCAACACTTAATCCAAATGGAGAAGCCATGACAAAATCATCTTGCAGCACATAAATCTGCAAAGCTTGACAGGACCCATCAAACAAAGAAAACTCAAACTCTATGTTAAATAGGGCAGACTATAAATGAAGTCACAAATTAGGAAACATCACAATTGTATTTACTTGTGAAAAATGCTCTTAGCCCTCATGTACATATGCATTTTTTTATACTCCATAATTACAGGATCATGTTTTTTCACAGTACCCCATCTCAGACTGTACTCAGAAGAGATTGTTCCTATGTAACAAGCAGCTGCTTGAGATGCTGGTTTCTGCTCGTTGTTCAGTATGTGGCCCCAGGCCTTATTTACTGCACATTATTCAAACCTGACTCTAGAGATTTATTCATTTCCTTATGTGTTTTTCTATGGGCTTATCATTACACTGTCCAAGAGCTTCACTAGCCCAAGATAATTTATTTTCACATACTTCTATGGGAGGAGGGGGCATTTTTATTCCCATTTTATGGGTGAATGACTGAAGACTGTGCTAAAACATATTTGCTAGTTCTGGGTGCCTACTTTGAGACACCAACAGCCTGACTGATCTGTGCTTGTATAGCACCTTGGGTTCAGTGGATTCCTGTTCACTTAATTTGCAGCTGTAAGCTCTCAGTGTTTCTGTAAAATAGGCCCTTTGGAATCAAAAAGGTCCTCTATAAAATATGGAACACACAATTAAACAATGACTGGCACAGCAGCTGCTTCAAAAACCTGAAAACTATCATACAGAAATGGTCACATACAGAAAAGAAGTCAACTGGCAGGTTGGAATTTCACTGCCTCAGCTATAAAGCTTCCCTTTCTCTCCTGCAGTCCCTTGTCTCACTCAGTACACACCTGACAAATGAGGCAGGGGTCCTACAGATGGTCTCTTTCACTGTGCAACTCTGATTTATCTCAGAGTAGATCTATCACATGCAGTGAATGAGGCAGGGGTCCTGTGAAAGAAGCAGCACATAGTGACGTAGCTAAAACATGAGATATATAAGACACACAGTCAGGTAGACAGAAGTGCTTACAGAGGATAATTAGTCTTTCTCCACCTTCCAGTTTTTGCATTAGTACCATTCTAAGTGCCCTTTTCAGATTCTGTTGTTACTTTTACAGCAAAGAAATTTCCTCGTGAAGCATCACAATGACACTTTTGTGGACTATCAGAAGGGACGAATCCATCACGTGGGTCACTACAACCAAGGTAACAGAGCAAACAGGCTGCAGAGGTAGCTCATCCTCCTTTGTGAAAACTATCATGAGGAACATGAAACACTGTGTGAATATCAGAGAGTGATGACAGCTGAGGAATAATGATTCAGAGGCTCTTCCAACCATTCAATCCAAGTCATGCCTCTGTCCTCTCCAGACCATCCCAGACCACTTTCTTCTCTTCACTGCCTTTTTCTTCTCACCCGAATACCTTTCTTTGCTTTCATACCTTCAAACACCATCCCGCCACACTCCACAGCCCTAGCAACTTGTTCATCAGCTGCTTATAACTATTTGCTTCCCCTCCTCTACTTTTTGCCCAGCTCCCCTTGCCATGTCTTTCCATCATTGTTTGACATAAGCTGACACTGTCTGACACAAGCTAATTTAGAGCTTTGCAAAGAGGAATCTTCTTGATTTGTTTTTCAATGGAAAGAAGACATCATTCAAGACTTTTTCTTTAAAAAATAAAAATTGTTGGTTTCACCAAAAATTTCCACAAAACTTTCTGCAAACGAATCAGAGGTATAGAAAGCATTTGCAGCAATCGTTAAAGTTTGGCACTGGTATGACCAACTGAAACTAAACTCTGCAGGATGCACTAGTCTGTTTGTTCCATGTGGCAGTGAAAACGAAGATAAAAATGAAGAAAGTTGGTTGATCAAAAAAGAGTGCTGCTGCCATCTCTTTTTAAGACTTACCATGGTTGGGTACATTAGCATTTGGATGGCAGGCCTTTGAAGGAATTTGGAGCTCTTGTACTCCTTCGTAAGCTATACTGGTACCTTATAGAGTTAAGGTTAGTGCTTATTTGATGTATACACTTGCATGCATCTCAAGCTTGCATCAGCTGAACATACATATCTTAACATTTCACAATCTCAAAAAACAGGGCTAGGAACAGCTCAGGTGGTTGGTGCATCCCTCCATCCCAATGGATAATGTTATAACAGTATTATTTTTCCAGAAAAGGCTGGAAAAATATCTGTCAAAACTTTTAGCCCCTCTCAGACAGTCTGTTCTAATGCTCCTGTATCTCCAGCAAATACCAGTTTTTAACATCAAACTGAAATCTCCCACGTGGCAATCAAAGCCCATTTACTTCCAGCTCTATCAACAGCGGAAATAGCAAACAGCTTAATCACTTCCTCTTGGATAAAGCCTCTTACTATTCAAAGACACTTTCCCCAGACCTTGCCTAATATCTAGATTTCCAAGGCAGAAATATTAACCTGCCTACCAGAAGCAAATTAGCACTTTGGTCCCTCTAACTTCGTTCCTGGGTCTCCAGGTTTATCACTTGGAAGGTCACAGAGTTGTTATGAACATCCAGAACAAGGAACAAGGTTGTTCACTATCCAACTAGTAGAACAGCAGAATTCCTTAGCAGTCCTGGATGAAGCTGAGAGCTGTTACGATAGTCCTTATTTCCAGTGCTGTGCCTTGAGTACAAACCAGCCAGATTTAATATGAACCAGTTCCCCAGAAACTGGCAGTCTGCACCCTTAGTGCATGTGGGTATAAGAGTGTACAGAATGGCCAGAATTGTAACTAGAAATGTCAGAAAAATGAAAACGTGGGATTTATTATTAATTAGATAATACAGATTTGCCTCCAGTGTTACAAACTGTGAGCTCCCAGGGAAGCCAGGAGCCATTCTATGCAGATAGGAAACAGAGGGCCCTTCTCTACCATAGGTGTTGTGATGGGGGAAGGTGAAGTGACAGCTCAAAGGCACAAGCAACTGCTCTGTACTGTGTGTTTGCACAACTGCTTGAGAGTGTATCCCTTGGTGATGTTATTCACAGGCCTTGGCTGACAGTAAATAAGACGGTGGAGCTTGATTCATGAGGGATGACAGGAAATCTATAATGTGTGGGCTCTATAATCTGCTCGCTACTGCGTAGCAAAATGAAAGAACAACAGTCCAATTACCAAGTCCTTGCTGATCCCAAGCACATCCTCCAGATCTTGTACTGCTCAGAGCAGTGAGAGTCTGTTGGCAACAATGGAAACCCAGCTCTGGCACGTACCATCTTCCATTCTGGGATGGCAACAGTATTTTGGAAGCATCAGACTACCTTACAGTAGATACAAATGCAACCAAGACTGTGGCGTGAACTTCCAATCCAATTTCTGGAAAGTGACATGCTGCTGAGCTTAGTTCACCAAAGGACTGTTTATGTGGACATCAATTGCTGCACTCCGGTGCAGTCATTCCTCTGTCCCAAAGGGCTGGCTGAGCCAGGGAGCAGGGATCTACCACACCAGCCTGGCCCAGCCTCTTGATGTGTGATCACAGCCCCCCCCCCCCAACACAATCAGGATGAAGCTCCACAAAATTAAAAACAGGGCTACGATCCAGCGGGACTCAGCAGCTGGGATACAAATGGTGACCAAAAAACACCTTAAGGGAAAGGAGACAAAAGGTGGGAGGAATATGTGGATTCTGGGGCCAGATAGAGGAAGATTGACTGAAGATATTATTCACACCAGCTGCAGAGTTGGCCCACAAGACAGCAAGGATGAAGTCTGCAACAGCAGCAGCCATAAAGCAGACTGCTGTCATACCACCAGTGCTGAGGACACATGGAAAGGCAGAAGAAGGTTTCTTTCAGACAAAACAGCAATGGTGGTAGTGGGAGGGAGGAGGGCTGGCAGTTCCAGAAAGAAGGAGAAGAAAATAATTTTGCTGCCTACTGTGCAGTGTCAGAAAACCCAGAGGGCAGCCCAGGGCTAATAAGACACAGGACAGCTCAGCTGAGGATCCTGGTAGCTTAAAGACAGTTTTCTCATTTTTCTCTGACCAAACCTATCCTTTCCATTCCTTGTGGCTCTGGCCCTTACCCCTTAACACCTTTCAGATCTATCTTCTGCCCCCAGGAAAGGGGCAAGGGGAATCTTCCTCACTCTGGCAACAGGTAAACCCATGTCAGGATGGGGAGAGTGGAACAATTTCTGCTCGAAAGCAAAGGCCTTCCTTGCTGAGTACACACTCTGGGGACTGCTGTCCTTACCCTGCTTCCCCCTACAACAATCTCTGCTGCCACCTCCCCTCCCTTGTTATCTGTCAGTAAACAGTAATTAAAGAAGTGGCCTGCTTGATAAAGCTCCCGCCTGCCCTCACACGGTGCTGCCCTCTCGGACGTGTCTAATTAAAATCCTGATGAGAAGATGAAGAAATCCCAGCAGCTGGGAGTCTGCTGACTCTCTCTGCGCTCGGCCTCTTCATTACTGACGACAAGGCAGAGACATATAAAGGACCCCGGGAAACGCTTCAACAGACCAATCGATACAGCCTTTTGTGGGACATGATGGTCTGTTCAGGACTGCCTTTTGAACTGTATGGATAATGAGGATGCTGGAGCGTGGCTCACTGCATGGGACTGATGAGGCTGGACTCCTCTACTAATCCTGATACACTGCTGCTTCCAGGGCCCCTGAAGCTTGGCAGCCACTCCCACCATATAGTGAATCCATACAGTTATAATAGCTGGGGCACTTGCCCGCCCTCCACCAATCCAAGCTCCAGATATCATTGTTTGTAGTGCCAAAACACTGTCAAACCTCTAACCACTCCATCATTTCTGTGCAAACACAGAGTGTGCTTCTGTGTACAAACAACTGCAGAAACCTGGGAACCAGCACAAACTTTCCCTAAATGAAACAAACACCACACACAATGTGCACACTCTTTGTGTTTACATGTACACTTATTCATGAGAATGGTATATTTTCACTGCTGTACCAGGGTTTTGTGCTAAGGTGAAATCATTGGTATGCACAAAAGGAAACAGCAAAGATTTTTTCATGAAGTGCACACCAATATCGTCATTGTGAATCACTATAACTATATTTAGACACACTTCACTTCATGCAAATACATCCACTACACAGTTTTATTCTTGTGAGGTTTTTTTCTGGTGTGAGATCAGCTTTACCTGGAAACAAGCCTATTTTCACTGTCAAATTCCTATTTATCTGAAACACCAGAGATTTCCTTGCTCTTCGCTTCAAGATCAAAGAAATAGTAAAAAGGTGGAAGTAGATTTATACTTTCTAAAGTTTAAAAGTGCATGTCAGGCACCTGCCTCCATGTCCCTTTTCAGTAAGCCAACAGGAGGTACAGCTACCCTGGGAATGAAGATTATGTGCAAGAGCAAGAGTGTACACATAGTTGCAAATACAAGTGCACAGTGTATGTGCATGAAAGACCTGCACGTTCCACATGAGAAATCAATCAAAAAGTGAGCTTTTATCTATCCGAGTTCACACCTCGTGCTTCACAAACCACTACTACTCATGCAATCAGCAACAGTCCAGCAGTAAGCTGTTGCTCTTTTCAGAGTCCCATCTAGGTCCTTGGAACCTAGTTTATTCAACAGATGCAGTTGTTTTCTTTCCCACTCCCTCAATTGCAATTACTTTTCTAGACCACATGGACGGGGGGGGGGGAAAGGGGGAAAACAGCTTGAAAAAAATATATTTCATAAAAGTCTCACAAAATAAAAAAATACTGATAGTTATTATTTTCCAAATTGCCATAATCCCTCCCTACTGTTCCTTTGTCAGCCCATGCCCAAATCCTTCCTGGGTTGGTTTAATATTGAGTTAAACTTGCCAAAAACCCCAAACCATCTCAAAACAAATAGTTTGTAGCAAAATACAATCAGCAACAGCAGGAAGTCATCAACCAAATACAGAAGCAGTAGACTGAATGGTAAAAGCTCAGGAATGCTACTGGGAAGGGTCTTTGGAGAGTCTCCTGGAAAAGACGAGTGAAGAATGGCAGCAGATGGGAGGCCCTGGTGGCAATGGTGACAGAAGAAGTGTTGCTGGGAAGTTCACGGCTTCTTTTGGCCCCTGGCCTCCCTTGGCAAGAGATGCTGTTGTGCAGAACAAGGCAGCAGCACTAGATGCACAGAGCTCTCCGTGCAATCCCTGTCTGTCCCACTACCTGTACTTGATGGAATGACACATTGCTGCGGCAGCTAATAAATAGAAGTAATTTGATTAGCTTTCCCTAACTAGCGATAAGATCCTGACAAACCCTTTTTAATGCGTTTCTGGAGCAGGATGAAATTGTTTCATTTGGCGAGCAGGGCCCCACGGGAGTTGCCTCCAAGCTCCTTTAGTGAGAGGTAAAAATATGCCAATCATTAATGAGGGGAGAATTACGGAGAGTTTAATGCAATCAGAAAAGAGGAGCCCTGAGGCAGCTGGGGAATAAAACCTGCCCTTAAATCAGAGGCAGGCAGCCGGAGCATGGAAATAAAGGCATACACAAGCATGTACATGCACACACGCATACCTACCGCATACACAGAGACCTTGTAAAGCTGCTGTAAATACACTGGAGTTTTGCCTGGGCAACAAACACCTATCTCAGCAAATGGTATCCATCTTCCCCGAAAAAGCATTTTTAAAATCACAGCAAGTTATATCCATTTGGCAGCCCCTTCCCCCCACCAGGAGGGGACCAGAGCCTGACAAAATTTCAGTTTTCAACATTTCAAACCATTTGTGGAGAAGGCATATTGGCTGCTTGGGTGTCAAGGAGCAGCAACCAGGCAGCTTTGCCAAGTGGAAAGGTGCCTTTCTCAGGGCCCGACTTGCTGCATGACCACAACACGAACAAACCCCTCACTGTCCTCCAACCATGGCACTTATGCCAGAGGTAGCATCTACTGTGGATGATAAAAGGCAAGTCCTACCATCCCCTCCCCACTCCCTCCTCAACCACTTCAGTGAATTCCCCTCCTCTTGCATGAATCATGTAACTTTTATTCCTAAGCATAACACAAATCTTTAAGCTGTTAGCATTTCCCCTGGCACTGCAGCAGACACTAGTAGTCTGGTTGCCTCTGATTTTGCAGGTGCGTGTGTTCTTTCAGAAACTCCTTACCTGAAAGAAACTGTCCCATCTTTCTCTAGTGATCCTCTAACACTTGCCTGAACAATACAGATGGCTGTATCAGCACAGACCATCTCAGAGAATGCTAGCTCTCAGTTTAATGGCATAAAAAGCAGGACAGGAGTTTTCCCATATCTCTTCCAGACTCCTCATCTTGTTTACTTGAAAACAATAAGCAGGAGTACTGGGATATCAAACACCAGACACCTTTCCTCTGCCAGATACACAAAACATGATGCTACAAAGACCAAGCATCCGGCACTTCAGCCCTTTCCCCTGGTTAAGGTTAGCACTAACGTATAGAGAAGCAACTGAATGGCTGCTGAAAAATTCTGAGAGGAAAGTCAGTTTTTACTTCTGGCCTTAACATACACTTGAGGGGATGCGAGACAACTATTTCTTCTTTCAGTAGCTCCTGCGCTATAGTGAGAGAGCGTGACACCCCTGCCTACTGCTAGATGGAATGACTGACCTGCTTAGTGCGCGCTCGAAGTCCTGTATTGAGAAAGCAGCCAGGCTGCTGCTTCTTCTGCCACCGCGAGGTATCAGACACCTCTACCACAAAAAGGCTGTGCTTCTGCACCATATTTTCACATACACTAGACCACTGTGGGACTAAGACACTGGTGTAAGTGGCTACTAGCCATTTAACCCTACAGAGAAAGCAGCTACATAGTACCAAGACAGAGTAAAACATTAAGGACAAAAGAGGGAGCTGTCCTGTGACATGGCTCTCGAAACTTAGCAGGTAGGTTAGGGTACAGAGCTGGCATATTCTCAAATGTGTATCAAGCACAGAGCTGCATGTCCCACTGTTAAATGGTCATAGAATACTTATGCCCAGGTAAGGAGGCCTTCATGTCCTTCAACAGCAACTCCTACTGGCTACTTGAACCATGTGACGATGGGCTCCCAAATTAGTACATCGAAGCTCTCTGTAGCTGAAAGTTCAGAGTGAAAAGCACCTCAGAGGTAAAGAAAACCTCCAGGGTTATCCCAAATTCTGTGTCTCTAAGACCGAAAGCAGTCTTGCTGTTGGGTACATCACTCAGTCAGACTGCATGCCCTCGAAAGTCAGCGAAATCGCTTTCCAGAAATACAAACAAGTAAGAAGACCCTATCACAGAAACCATCAAGATTGCAAAAGTTAGCTAGCAGGAAGTTCAGCATGGCTGTAGCAAAATGCTTTCTAGCATCTAGAAATTTTATTTCTGCCCTTTTTGAGTCAGGGCCAGTTTTAATCCAAAGTTCCAGCCGAATTCAGTGATTTCTTCTGGTCAAGCGCTTTAGCTCTTCAGGAGAGTTACTGCACTCCCTACCTGGATCCATCTCTAGTGGTGATCCAGCTTTTACTGTCACAGTCCAACCTAGTTTGTGGTAGCACTCAAGCAGAGCAGCCTTTTGCCTTCCCTAGAGCAGTGGGCAGAGGTCTGAGATAGTGTCACACACTGTGGCTTCACATACAGGCCTGCCTTGCTGCAAACAGCTCCTTCTCAGTTTGGTTTGTTATGATTAAAAACGCACATCACCCAGCGAGGCCTTGGAGTGGAACCCAGCTGGAAATTGGATCATTAATATTCCTTCTCATGCCCATTGCCACAATTTCTTACCTCTCCACAAGCAATTGTTAACAATGCAACAATTTAGGGTCTCAGACTAAAAGTGAACAAAAGTCAAGACTAAACTGCCTATTTGTTACTATTGTCATCCATATCCTGGCATCCCATCAAACTTATGCCAGTGTGCTGCATATCAGATGTCTTTCAGCCTTTACCCAGTTTATCTACCAAAAGATCCATAGCCTCCTAAGCCATAAGAAATGTGATTCAAGCTTATCCTCAGTCCTAAGCAGCTGGAAACACAAGGAAAGAAAACAATTCATTCCAAGACTCTAGCTACTTGTGGCCCTAACTCTTGGTCACCACACTTTCCACACAGTTAAAGTACTCTAAACTTTAGCTTGGAGGGATAAATGCAAATCAAGGCTAGGACATACCACACGAGGGAAAATCCCACAAATGTACAAATGGGAATCCTTCATTTTCTAGCAGAGTTACCTACACAAGCTCACATCAACCCTATGTGCTGTTACTGTTGCAACTTATTAATTGGGTAAGCTGTGAGATATGTGCAAATCCCCCATCAGTGCTACAGTGATCCTTTGACAAAAAGAATCCAGAAGCATAGAAATTACACAGGATGCAAGACAAGTGATTGAAATTCTCTGTAGCTGTCACTGTGTGCACTCACTGGCCTGTTTGAACTTTCCTCACTGTATAGTGTTTACATTAGACAGCAAGAAGCACAACACAATCAGGACTACAGCACTGATCATGGAAAAACAAAAGTGAAAAGCGATATTTTCTCTTGGGACTTAAGCATCACCTTTGCTTACTGCTCATTCACATTGGTACCACACAGAGGAATTTGTTCTGGCTTGTCAACTCACTGAGCTGACATTCCTTTCACTGTAGGCAGCACAGTGTCCAAGAGGTTCGATGTCTAGTTGAGAGGTGGAAAAACCTGCTAGACAAGCAACTATCGTAAGGCAGCTGGGAAAACATCATTGATCACAAGAATCCAGACAATGCCAACTATAAATTCTGCTCCAAATGTCTATTAGTTCTCTATTACCTTATTCAACTGTCTGAAAAGATCTGCTCCCAGTAAATATTTTGCACCTTAGGTGGCTAAACTGTTTGGGAATCAAAGGATCAGTTACATATCACTGAAATGGCCATCAGGCTGAGGACTTGCTCCGTCTGCCTCTCCATAACATAAATACAATATAAATAGCTCCAGTAATACATGGGCATGATTTAATGTTAAACTGCTCCTGGCACACACAAATTTACCTGTTTGGCACTCGCATTTTGATGTCACTGTTTCACTGTTTTCAGTGAAAAAACTCTAAGAGTAAAACGCATAGCTACATTTCCAGACATCTCAGTGCAGAAACATGAATGGTGACCATCTCAAAGTGATGGGCTCAAAGAATGTACACAGCAATAACAGTTCAAAGGAATTCGGAAGAGAAGCTGTCCCATCAGTTGGAATAGACAAAACCCTGACACACCAATATGAGATAAACACAGAGAAATAAAAGAAGAACCAGGGGTTCTGGAATTATATGACTAGTCTTACCTGCTTAAAACATGTACGCTTTTCAAAACCTAACAAACCTACTGTGCCACACCACAGATATTTCCCAATTGTTAAGAGGAAGTAGCTACCACCACTGTCTGTTCCCTTCAGCAGCTCAGGCAGTTGCTGGCACCTTAGCTTAGCAGTCTGTTCACAAGGGCAGAGCCTTGATGGCTACTGAAAGCCAACAGAGCTCCAGCAAACTCAAATCTGCAGCCCACATGACGGCAGGCAAGTGATTAAAGGTATTTTAAAGAGACAAGGCTCTGCTACAGGATTTGTCAGCTCCTGGCTCCTTCAAAGCTATATAAAATGCAATTTCCACACAAGGACAGGTGACTTCTCAGGCACCACTGAAAGCCACAAACTGTGGGTACCTCGGTCATTCAACCCTCTCTCGATGCTTGAGTCTGAGCTTTTCCTACTGGACAGAGAGGCAACCCATGAGTTTTCCTAATTCACTAAGCCCCAGCTTCCCCAGCATTCCTGGGGCCAAGTTACATGCCTTACCAGACTGCCCTCTCTGCGAACATGACAAGGGCAGAGCAGATAGGTGCTCATAGAAGTCCTGCTCAGGAAGTGTTGGCTACCATGCCACAAATTGACATAATCCTCAAATTACTTGGGGGGACAGACAGAAAAAGCTTGAACAGTTTCTCCTTCCCTGCCAATTGTTCCCATCTTCTACCTCAGTTCTGGCTGGATTCCCCCTTCCCCCTGTCCTCAGCTAGCACCGCCAGGCTCAGTCCTCCTCACCCTCACCCCCCCCTCCCCAAGGACAAGCAAAGTTATTACAATAATGAATTAGCCAGGCTGCTTACTGCTGCCAGTGGCGAAGGCAATTATCCTACTCCACGTCCCCAGCCACCGCTCAGCTCCCTCATAAAGAGAGGCTTTTGGGGCCGCTTTGTGCTTTGATTGGAAATGAAGAGATTGCTAATTAGGGAACCCCTGCTGGGATCGGGCTGGCAGGAACAATGGTGAAATGGACGGAGCACACGTCCATTTAGAGAGGGGGGGAGAAGAGAGAAATGTGAACCCCTCTGTAATGTAGTGCATCCTCCACTCACACCATAAACAACAGGGCAGACAATTTTATAGAGTTTTTCACCTTTTAAAGCATGCTAATTTGTTTATAGAAAGCAATAATTTGGTGTGTGTTTGCATAGGTCAAAGCCTGTAGTTTCTGTGTACAGTATGGATTGACGCATTTGTGTATACATACACTCTTTAAGAAAATGCCTCTGGAAACAACTGTGGGTATCTACACAGCTGACCATACATTTCTTGTTATTCAGTGGGTAGCACACATCAACGCTGCATTAACAGGGAAAGATACTTAGAAAAGCCTGTTGATGAGTATTAACATAGTATTTTAACGCCTGAATTCACAAATCACCAAAGTTGAAAATGACTTACCAAACTAGTCAGTTCACCTGAGGCTTGCCCACCAATCACTTCCACTGGTTTTCCCAAGAGCTTTAAATGACAAGTGGACCTCCAGGAGGAGAAAATTTTATGGTTAACACAATATTTTCTTACACTCATCCTGAAATTTCTTCTTAATTCAATTGGTCTAACTGTCCATGGAGGGTCACAGGAGCTAAATTCACCTTTCTCTGGTGACCAATTATGCACCAAAAAATTAGAAAGGATCTCCGTCTCAGTGCATGAGCACATCTAGACAACATCATAAAATTGCACTAACAGCCCTTATATACATAGCATGCTTTGTTGTTAGGCTCTAGTCACTTTTAACTGTTGTCAAAGAAAAAATATCTCCCCCAACAGTTCAGTATGCAAATCCTACCATTTATAAAATGTATGTCTGTCGACAAAAGCAAATGCCCCACCTTTTTGTGCAAAGCTTACAGAAAGCAGTTGGAACCCATCCTGCATTATTTGGTTAACTAAGTAATTCTGTCAGGGAAGCATACAAGTGCCATGTTAAAACTGAAAATACAGTTTTCAAGCACATATGTGACTTGCCATGCAGAAAATTTGCATACTGTTGATTAGTACAATGTACTATACACTAGGCAACTTATGTAAGCTAAAGCAAATTTCAAATTCGACGCTTGAATTTACATTTCAGAATTCCCTTGCAGATACTGAAGCACTTCAATATATAAGTGAAATTTTTCTGAAAACATTTTCAGAAAAGAACCAGTCTTAATAGAAAGTAATCACTAAAGGGCAGAAACACAGATGAACTGAAAATGACTTTCAAATTCACAGACTATTTCTCCCTGCTGTTTGCTCACCTCTAGTGTTTATATCTTTCAAACAGTTGTAGGTAGTTTTCACGTTCCCTTCTTAGTCATCACTTAGCAAAGCTTCACATATTTAGTTCTTTTGATCTTCCCTCATAAAAACAATCCCTCCAGCTCTGTTACAATTTTTGTTGTTCTTCTCTTACTACCTTCCAAGTTTCCTCTGCATTTTTTGCTGCTAGCGCCCAGAGTGGAATATCTCAGCAGAACATCACCAAGCAAGAAAACTACCTCACTGCTTCCTGGTGTCCTGCCTGCATACAACACAATCAAGTCTCGTACAAAGGGCAACATTTGCAGCCTGTCCACTTTACCCCCTTGGCCTGGCTACAATGCCAACTCAGATTGTCTTGACCATCACTACCATTCCCCCAATACTCTCTCATTCAGTTCTCACCCGTGTTCCACCTATCTGATGGAAGTATTTCCTCTTGTCTAGGTACACTCGGAAAGTAAAACCCTCCGCTAGAACCATGGTTAGGATTGGTTTAGGTGGCTGACAACCCTGTAGTTACTTACTGCACATATAAAACCTGACCACTTTAAAGCAAGGAAATATCTACCTAGTGACACCAAGGGCCAAGTTATAACATGGTGTACAGTGGCAGAGCTTGTTTGGTTTCACTGCAGCTGTACTGGTTTACACCAGCTGAGAAGCTATTTCCATAAATCTTAGATTGCCCATAGCAAAAACAATCACATTCAGACAAAGTACAAAGAAGGGTGTATTTCACTGTAACAGCTGTAATTCTGATGCATGAAGCCCCTTCACCCTGATTTCATAATCCAAGTATTTTCTTTGTAGGGGTACAGCTATACTGAATGTACAAGCAATTCAATATACCTAACAACTGGGTCTGGAATTCTTTGGTAAAGCACTTACAATTGCTCTCTCGATAATCAAATTCTAATTTAACAGAAAAGGAATAAAACTCATGCTAAAATTATGGATATACAAGCCTCCTGCATTTGAAACTGATGAATGAGCTTCATTACTACATCTATTAACAGGGTCTGATTTTGACTAGCCTTAATATCCTGGCAAAGGGGGATGAAAGGAAGTGGCCTTCTCATGGCATTATAGCAGGCAGGTCAGGGGGAGATGTCAGAAGAAATATTCGAATGTTCTAAAATCCTGGAAGACAGAAGAAAGCCCATTTCCTTTCAGATTGACTCTGTGGTGCCCCCAGCAACAGGCTACTAGTTCTGTTGTCATGTGAAACTCACTTTCTTTCAGAGCTCAACTTCCTTAAGTAACTGCATTCTTAACATCCATTCCTGTGCAATGTGGGAAAAGTATGACAATAAAAGCACACAAATCAGGATTTCTTCTCCAAATTCTTACTGGAGGAACACAACCACATTTTGCCACATATAGTATGGACAAAGCCCAAAGGCTTTTAGAGTGTATTGAGTTTCTTTCTTTGGTGGATTATAGAGTAAGATTTTGTATTTTAAATTACCAATAAAAGAATCCCATCTCTTCCTGTCCTCTGCAGAAGTGTAGATTTTCCTTTAATTTGACACAAATAATACATATGTGTTACATTCAAACAGCATAAAAACTATATTGTTCATGCCTCTCTGCTTCCTTCAGGAGTTTAACTTTTGCAAATTGTACTGTAGAAAAAATTAAGTCTCTCTACATAGGGTCTTAAATTCAACTCTTTTGCAGAAAGCAGAGATCCCACTGTCCTCATCTGAGCCACATTTGTCCTGCCTCCTCCCTTGTGTTAACATGTGTTTTTACAGCTCAGATTGAGGAGCTGATATGGGTTAAAAATGCCAAAAGGTTAGCTTAATGCAAACTGACCATATGCAGGATTACTGTAAGTCCACCTGTACACAAATACTGTACATGGCATATGACCCACACATCAGAGCAGTTGTGAAAGTTGTAAAACCATTAGCAGTCTCAAAGGATTTCTTAAAAACATTCATATCTGCAGTATTTTTCTTTGAAAATGTCCCCACTTCTGTAGATAAATGGTAACATGGTTGAGACAGAATGAAATTGAAAGACAGAAGTTTTTAACTGAAAAACATGGTGCTGTCAAACTAATGCCTGCCTGAAACAAAACCTATCCAGTGAGAGACCTAAGAAGCATAATAAATTTAATTCCAAGAATAGGCTAAGAGGTGACCTGATCTAATTGTAAGTGGGGGGAAATTTAGTACTGGAAAGTTCTTTAATCTAGCTTTAAAAGGATGTAAGAGAAGACTATTCTTGGTATCCAAAACTAGACAAATTTCACTTAGCAATAAAGACATTTTTAAACAGCAAGAACTGGCCATTGGGACCACATGTCATGAGGTATGCTGGATATTCTATCACAATGTCTCTAAATCAATGTTGAGAAGCTGCCTGCACAAGTGCAGGAGTTACTAGCTGGATTTTAGATTTTAATGCAGTTAGGCCTAGAGCATGAATAGTATGGGTCTGCCTTAAAATCTGTTTAGATTCCTTATGGTTCTTTAAGAGTTGTAGAAAGCAAGACAAGTGTGTGCAAAGACAGCATCTGCTGTGGTCTGCTGAAACTGTTCACTAAGATATGTTTGTGCTGTATCTACTATCCAACACTTGTTTGATCCCAATAAGCTTCAGTTAAGAGGAGTCACACACATTTTTTATAAGGCAGTTTCTTACACATTATATTAACCTTGCTACAAAAAACTACCCACTTTCCCCAAAGGACATATGCTTTATCTACCAGGAAGTATAAAGCATATACAAAGAATGCATAAAGGCTAATGGCAAGTGCTGTGTAGTGCACGAATTGGAAAGAGGAAAAGTGGTCATTTAAATCTGTCCATGTCTTGAGTTCAGTAATCTTTGGGTTGGTTAGGGGTGAGGAAAATGAGATTTAATTTTTTAAAGATTTCCTTTACTGTTCTGAAATTTTTATTTAAACTTCATAGAGCAAGTTAACAATGAGAACAAATACTATAACTTCATTACATCATGGTTACAAAATGAGTGAAGAGAGTTGTTTGTCAGTCAGTCAATCCCAATATATTTGCCTCACTATCCACATTTGTCTTGATTACAGTATTCATTTTCAGTATGGGTGCACTGGAAGCCTGAAGTCAAACTGAGAACTCTGATGTAACATGCTCATAAAGAGAAAGGAAAATCCCTGTTCTTCCAGTTTCTCACATATTCTGGCCAACCAAACACCACTCTAGTTTTAACAGATAACACAAATCCATCATTTAATTTCAAGTGACGTAGCCACATTCCGTCAAAACAGACTCCTTCATACCATTGGAGAAAATATTTTTTTATTCTTCTCCATTATATGAGAATTTACCACTTTATTGCCTACTGAAGGTTTCTCAAAGACATACACTGGTGTTCTCCAACCCCTCTCTGATCTGTGTCATAGTGGGCTGTTCTTAAACAGTGATCACCCGTCCTCCTGTGACATCTCTCAAAGAATCAGCCTCATCTTCCTACTACAACTTACTGCTCCTTGGCTCTTAGCAAGGAAAAGCTATTGCCTTTTCATCCTTCTGGATTCTACCTTTCCATAAGGATGATGCAGGACAAATTATGTTCACCTCCTCACTCATCTGAAAAGCCAAAGAACTTAGAAAAAGAAATTGCACATCCACTGAATATTTTTGAGAGTTTTCTTTACTCTGAAATTAAACTATTAAGTATTCTAGCTGAATTCACCAAAGTGTCTTTTGAAATCACTTTCTGAAACAACTGATTGTAGGGGCAAAATTCTTGATGACATTGTTAATTTTTAGGAAGTCCAAGTCATACTTAATCATTTGAAAAGCTACACTAGCACAGCCTGGGGAAAGAGAAGACAGCAACCATCAAAGTAATTTCTGTTCTCAGTTTCCAGCACCTTACTGGAGCAGTCCTTGAGTCCTGGCAGATGCAGGCTTCCCTTACAGAGCTCCAGCAATGCACACATGAGGGCTGCAGCAAGGCTGGCCCAGATCACAGGTGCAGGACTTGCCAGGTGGCAACTTCTTGAAAAAGGCCTTGTCCAGACTTGAGAGAGAATGTCCCCCTACCCACAAAGAATTGGTACCTGTGACTGGCCTTGGACCCCAGCCTAGAAGGCAGGTTTAAAACAAAGAAAGGAGTCACTAAACTCAAAGAGTAAAACATTCTCAATAGAACCACAATAAAGATTATACAGCAGTTCAAGAAACTGATGCAAGGTTATAGCAGGAGGAAAAAAAACCCCATAGAGCCTACTGGAGGCAAGGAGGTTTCAGAGACAGGACTTACATACAAAAAGTATTGAAGAGTGTAAACACTGAGGAAGGAACTGGGCAACATGAAAAAGAACTACGGAGGGAAAAAAGGAAATTAAGAAATCATTTAATCTGAGTAACTGAGAAAATTTCTCTAATAGCAGAAGGAATTGACCTGTGGAACTGTCATCCCAGAAGTGAACAGGTATAGAAGAAAGCTATGCAAGCAAAGCAAATCAAACAGAAGAAAAAGAATGCAATAACCCAAGAAACTTTGCCCACCTCTGACTGCTGTGATTCCACAACTTGGAATAGCTGGTAAACCTAGGAGATGTGTAGCTACTGTCACAAAATATCCACAGAAAATAGAGGACCAACATCTCCCCCCAAATCAGTAGTATGTCACTGTTAGAAACAGTTTGCCATGCTCAGAAGAGATTATAGGTTTCCCCTTTAAGGGACATTTAAGCATGGGACTATTTTTTCTTCCCTAATGACAGGAGAAGGAAGTGAAGGAGGTCAGAGTCCTGTAGACCTCTCTGCACTCCCTATGGTCTAGTTTAGGAGACTTAAAAGGATTCAGATTAACTGGGGTGGCTTTGCCGATTACACACAGAGAGGAAAATGACCCCATGTGGTAAGTGTTTCCAGGACAGCTGCTCTGTTGGTGAAATACTGCTGCATTCCAGAAATAAACTCCGACAGTCAAATTAGCAGCTTGAGTCCTCTCTCCACAGAAACATGCCTTTACTAAAGTTGCAGCAGTTCCCAGATGAATGGGAAACCAGCAGCATAAATTCCTGCTTGGCTCCAGTTTTAAACAGAAAATGATACAAAAAGATGTTTGTACAATATCAAATCAGTCTTCATAGTCACATAATTGCCCCAAATTATTGATGGTCTCAAAACAAAAAAGGATATTGGGAATATTTCCGGCTGGGATGGAGTGCTAAAGCTAGCATGGTTCCCTGATACTTCAGGCCTGTCATGAGTTTTTCAGGTCAGAGGGCTTATCAAGACTTCAGTGTAAAAGATTTTAGGTTGATTCCCATGCATGTCAGTACCTACCAATGCAAAGTACTGAAATATGCAAAAGATTACAATCTACATTTGAAGCAAGATAAGAGGCACTGCTGTCCCTTGCCTGGCTTCTTCTAGCTCTCAAAAAGTAATGCAAAGCTGTCCTCTCACCACAGAGGTGAATTCTGGGCCATGAAAGTAAATGTTCTCAGAAGCCCCAAGGCATTCATGTTTTACTGAAGGCATACATTAAGCAGCAAAACTACATGAGACTACGTGAGCTTCCACGTTTACAATTTAAGGTTTTAATTTTACAGATGGCTGTATTGAGGACGGCCCATGAAATCCTGGGGGGGTTGGGGAGGGAGAAGCCAAAACACTAAGCTACAGTGCAGAAATGTTTGTGGTCCTTCCTGTTTCTGACATTGGACTCTCACTTAAAAAGCAAAATATCTCATGCTTGTCCAAATGCTCCTCTGTCAGGTAAAACATGGGAAGGTGTTCCCACATGCTGCACCGTGGAAGAAAGGTATTGCAGGCACATCACTCCCTCTCACTCATACATGGGAAAGTTGAAGCCAGAAGCCAGTGTCAAAGTTACAAAGGAGCAAGTGCCAGTATGGCAAAGGCCTTGCTGGGTGTTCTAACGTAGTGACCATTAACTTCAAGAAACCTGCATCAGCTAATGCTACAGTAATGCAATGCTCCTCTGCCTCAACACACCACCAAACCAAAACCCATCTGGTGACCAGATCTTCTGCAGAGCTATGCATTGCAGAAGCAAATCATGTTATATATTCAAACAAACTCACAGTTGTTGCATAAAGTGGTCTTAAACATAAATACATGAAAGTATCCTCTAACCTGTTGCCTCTTTCCATTTGGGCCTCATTTCTGCCCTGAAAATGCTACCACAAGAGCCACTCCGTCAGTGGGAAGGAACACAGTACCATTCAGAAAGGGTAAATTCAGGAAGCATCATTTCTGCTTAGCTTAGTCTTGCTCCATGGCTGCAATCTTGTCTTCAAGACTGCTACTTTCAAGGTGGCATAGCTTATCCATCCTAGGGACTTTCACAGTTTTAGAAACACTACCTATAACAGCAGAAAAACATTCAGGAGAAGCAAGATTGGGTAACCCAAAATACAGATCCTACATGTTTGTAACAGAGTATCACATAAACAATGAATTGCAAAGAATGACAACCCTGGATCCAGTTGCAAGAAAAATTATGGGGACAGCTATGCCAGGTGAAGTTAAGATGTCACCTAGTCCCATATTCTATCTCTGATATCAAACACTAACATGAGCTCAGGGAAAAACTATAAGAAAGGTAATGTTTTCCCTGCTCTTCACCTTGCTGCACCTTTGCAGACCTCACTATCAGCCTGTGGCTTAGTCAGCCCGCTAGGCTACAACCTGTACTTGCTGCTTTGGAGTCCACATGTCCCATAAATTCCTTTTTGAGGGTATCTCTTTTAATCCATTCATAACTTTGCCACTGAATGATACAGAAAAAAAATCCCAAATTAATTTTGTGTGAAATTATACTTAATTTGTTTTATATCAAGCATTTTAAAAAAGACAACTACAGTATTGAAAAAATAAGGAAAACACACATGCAAATATAAAGATACCAAAAACATGTAGCAGAGCTCTCTTCCTCTCTAAGAAAGTGGAGGTGCTAATTTTGCAAAGCAAAGAATTAGGCAGATTTTATGCCGGAAAATAAAGACCTATGCTCTTTTTGGTATCTTTTAGTTAAGTGAGCATCAAGTAAAGCCACCTGTACTCCAAAAAAGCCACATTTTCAGCAGTACATTACCACTAATTCCTATCTCGGCTACCCTCATCTTTCTTCTAGCCACAGACTTCATGACTGAATCTACCCCGTGGTAGTCTCTTACCTTGAATCACACTGGAAGCTCTTTCAGACAGAAGCTGTCTCATGGCTAAACGCAGAAACGCAACAGCCCCAGCAACAGGGAATGTGTCATGATACAAACAACAAGAGCAAAATGTACTGGCAGCTTTGGCTTTTGCTTCCAACTCATAACCATAGTCTAAGAACTAGTTAAGAAGAAGTAGAACAGTCACAGCATGAGATTTATTAAGTAGCTAATGATAATTTCACATTACATAATATACAATTTTGCATACTATATTAAATTCAGTATTGTGAGCCTCCAATGTTCAACCACCGATCAAGTCCCAAAATAAACATAATTACATAATTATATATTCTAGTATGCACTGGTGGTTATTCATATCACTCCCTTTTTTTCAGGGAAAAAAAAAAGAAGATAGTTAGCACTAGTTTTTAGTTGTTCCCCGAAACCTTGTGGTCTAGGCACTTTCCTTCTCTTAAAACTGCAATTTTTCTCATAATTTCCTCTCACATGGTGGAGATGTAAAGTCAAATATTTGTTGGCAACATCAAAGAGGATGAAGTATAGAAATGATATGTAGGGTAATTAAATGGCTCTGTATGTTATTTGCATATCTCTATATAAGCTGGCCTGACTCAATAAAAAAGCATTTCACTTTTGGCCCTCCTGGCTTTGGCCAAGCCTTTTGGCCCTCCTGGCTTTGTGCGAGATTTTGCAATACCCTCCAAATGGTCCCAAGCTTTCTTAGCCTATTGACCTGACTACGGGAAGCTGCAGAGACCTGCCTGAGATTCCACAAAACACAACAACACATCCAGAAAGAGAAATGTTGTAAAGCATGTTCAAATACAAAGCAGAGAGAAAAAGAGCTAGGGAGCACCGTGAGCAAGTTGCTCATTTATTTCTACAAGTGAGAGTCCAAATCTTGCAGTTATCAGTGGCGGTCCATCTAACGGTGTAAGCCAAGCCCAGTTCATCACCTGCTTGCATCACCTGGAGCCTCAGGGCCAACAGTGTGAGAGGGCTTCCCCCAGCCCACTCTGCTACAAGGACAACTGAGAGCCAGAAACAGTCACGGCCTCCACTTCTTGTAAGCCCATAGTTGCAGAAGCACCCAACAGATATTCAGGGCTGACATTCTTCATTGCTGTGCTTTTGAATATGTTTCATGCATCTATAGGGGTCGTGTAGCTGAGCAGACAAAAAGCACTGCTCTCCTCCAGCAGCTCCTGCAGCAGGTGGGTGTTTCTCCTGCTGCCACCCTGAGGCCAGAAATACACACCTGACTTCTCAGGGCAGGTTTGGCACTTCAGTGCAAAGGAGGTGGGATATTTTATCATCCACCACCGATCAGCCCACACAGGTGACTAGGAGTTAGCATTGGGATCACAGGACCAAAAGCACTCAACCACCTTGTTTCAATTTACAATCAAGAACAACTGAGGGGTGACTGTCAATTGGCCCAGAAAGATGAAGGGAGGGAAATGATGGGAGAGATGGATATCCTGTGACATGATAGCCTGAGACTTCATAGAATGTTACAGACGAAGACACTGCCAGCAAAGACTCAGTATAGCAACTCACAAGCTACCAATTGCAGCCAACCTCCATTATGCACTATAAAATAACAACGCTACCTCTGCTCATCCACCTTTCTCTGGGAGCAGATAGACAAGTGGTAAACTTAACACGTCTAGCATGGGGTTTTTCTGGAATGAGTTAGCAACAGAGCAGCTCTTCCTTTGCACTATCCTAGATAAACAGAGGATGTTGCTGGTACAAAGTGCCTCAAAGTGGTAGGGACAGCATTATCACTTCAGTGCTGTTTCCTGAAGGATCAATAAGCCAAGACAATCAATTCTTCTGGCTAGTCCTTATTCCCCATGAGAAGCTGTGGCTCTCATCCCCCATCATTTAACCCTTCACAAACACAGCAGCAGCCCCATTAATTCTGTCCTCCTTAAACACACATTCCACAAGCCCATGTGCCAGGGGAGATTACAGAACTAGAAGTAATGTGTCCAGATGAACAGAATATTGCTGAGTGGTATGACCCAGTACTTCAGCACAGCAATAACATGTCTAGATATACTGCTCTTGGAGCACTTGGAGGCATCCTTGCATCTGCTTTCTTGGTACAGGACAGAGGGTCCCAAAGAAACCATAGCTCTCTATCCTCCACTACTTCTCTGTGCAGGGAGTATAAGACAGTCCCAGAGCACCGGCTGACACTCACAGAAGGGGCTGCATAGGCAGTAGATGGCATGAACAGTCATTATAGAGAGTCACAACACTAGAACCTAATTAGAGACCACAAAACTGAAGTTTCATCCTATGTAGCAGAAAGAGAGTAAGAAGGGTGGGGAGAAAGCTCAGGAAGAATGAATGGAAGGATCATGAGATTATTTGCAACATAAAAAAGGGAATAGGGGCTACCAGAGGCAAAGCAGGACTGTACTCGGAGCCTGCAGCAGTTTCGCTGTGGTCATGCAGTTCTCTATAGACCATGAAGAACAGTGCAAGCAGGAACCCCATTCAAAATGGGCAAAACGCATCTCATTGGGAAGGGACTCACCGTAGACTGAACAGGGAGTCTGTGTTAGAGCTCTAATTAAAGAACAACAGTGAAACAAACAACTCGGTGTAAAGATTGTACATTTAACCTGTACACAGAAGTTTCCACCTAAAAAATAGTGGGACGTGGGACAGGCTCCTAGAATGACTTTTAAGTGAAGCATTAGAGAGGTTGCTGATGCAAGTAATCCTTTCCTAGCCAATGTTTCACACAGAAAATCCTTGCTGCCCTCTCCCATACAAAGACAGTATTTGCCAATGGTTATAAACTGAGTGCTGCCACACTCTCAGTGCTACAGACTGTGGGTTCAAAAATATGACTGAGAAAATCCTATTCACGTGAGCTCTTCACCAATCTACATTAGTTCACATCACCAATAGAGAAATTCTCTTGTGAGCAGGATCATTCACATCTCACACAGTTGAGGGAAAGGAAAGGGCAGCAACTCCTTAATGAATAAAAATAGCCATTTATGCTTTCCTGTCATACATGATGGACATATGCTTTCTAGTATCTAAATAGGAAGATTTAGTTGCAAGATTTATCTCATTAGAAAAGGTAATTTCCCCTAAAGATGGAGCCCTTTTTCTGGAGGCTTTCAAGAGTGTTGAGACTTTAAAACTGTCATTATTTTGACAACTTCAGATCACCTAAACTGTGTGTTTTAAAAGTTTAGAGCTGCAGTATTTCCTTTCCTGAAATTCCTACACTACTATATTTTTGAGTACTTTTGGCATGCAAGAACACAATAGCTTTCTATGTAGTTTGTGGGAAAGTTAAAGATCAGTTTTCAGTTCCCCAGTTTTTCATATACTGTATATATGCAAGGCAAAGCTGCACTGAAATGCCGGTACCTTCAGGGTAAACAGCAGCAGGTCATTCACAGGATTCAGCATAGCACTGGAAAGAACAAAAAGAAGTGAAGGAAGTGTATTTTGCCTGAAAGGTCAACAGGGGAGATCCAAGTACAAACTGCTAGGTCATGGCCACAGCAGAACAGTGCAGGAGACAAAAAGGCTGAGGCAAACAAAAAAAAAAACTGGGATGGGAAGGAATGAAAGGCAGGAAAAAAATTTTATAGATTTTTCAGCTCAGCCACAGAAAGCTCCTGCCTCAAAGTGATCTGTGATAGGTGCCAGTTATTAGAGGGAAAGAACACAATTATTATGTATTTCAAATGCATTTAATAAAGTACGATCTAGCTGATGGTGCTCTCCTCAGCAGGTCCAGGCACAGAGCACAAAGAGAACGGGGCCTCAGGCATTCACATCAGGTCACAGTTTTAAATAATTTTAAAAATAGGGCAAGGTGCCAATTCTCATCTCAAGACATGTCAGCAAAAACAAAAAGTTTGGTATATACAGGATGACCATTGATACACATGATTCCAGAATGAGACAGTAACTTACTTTTTTAGCCAGAGTTTACCACTTTTGAGTAATAAACCTGGAGCTTCATCTCAGAAGAATCAACAAGACTAAATTCAGACCTAGTATATAGGACAACACCATTGAATGTTACCTGAGAATTACATTAGACTTCTATGTGCTTGTCATGCCAAAATCAGAAAATCTTATTGGTGGCTTGTACAAAATGTATTAAAAAAACCCCAAACCAACCAAAGAACACTCCCCCCCAAACAAACAACAGCAACAACAAATAAAGTGAAGTAAGACAACTCTTGTTTTCAAGCTATGCACCTATGTCAGCGATATGCAATTTTTCCCATGAACAAATCAGCCACTTGGGATTTATATAAGGTTGTTTTCTGTAGATCTTGGAGTTATTTTGATGGCAGTCATGTGTCATTTTACAGACAGAAAAACAGGAACACAAAGATATGACTTGGCCATGTGTCAGAAGACAACACGTTTCTATCCCCATTCCTTTCCAGGACCTCTCTTCAGAAGAGAGGAAGGATCATGGCACAGTCTTGATTTTGTGCAGTTCACCTACTGCAGATAGATTTTCTGAGTCCCAGCTTAGGGCAAAAAAGCCTACTGCTGGCTAGTTCACAACACACCAGGCCTTAGCAACACAGAGGTCCTCGTCTTGCTGCAGGCAGGCAGGCAGGCAGGCCTGCTCTTTTTCAGCAACAGCATGGTCTACCCAAGCTGCCCACGCATGTATGATGAACTCATCACAAAAGCAATCAAGCATTAATTTGGTCAATCATTCCTGTCACAGAGAATCCAGTTCTCTAACTAAATGATTCCATGCAAGACTCCAGTTAAACTGAAGGACAGAAAAAATACCTCAAAGGACACCAGTTTACAAAACAGAAGTAAAACAATTTAGATATTGACCTTTCCATAATTTCTTTTTTTTTTTTAAAGAAAAGGTTAACCAAGAGTTAAGTAGAACCAAAAATAAAAAGCATTAAAAAATTAAATCGTGTGTCTTCCAGGCATTATTAATAAAAAGACAGCCCACCCTCCAATCCTTCTCATTTAGAAGAGTATTTATTTGGAGTTTCTATTAGGCTGCTGCATGCACTGCGTGCATCCTGCTTCACTGAAGAAGAGCCTTTTTGAAGCATCACTTGACTTTGTTTTAAATATCTTGCTACAGTTTCCATTTTAGCTCTGTGAGATGATTATTTTCTCTCAAACTGAAGTTATACAGCAGTTGAAAATGCTGATGGCTTAACTGGTTTCCTTTTTTTTTTCCCCCCTCTCCACAGCAGCCCTGAGGGGGTTTAACTCTTTCTGCAGCACTGAAAGCCTGCTTTAGGAGTTCAATGTTTAACTCTCGCTGGGAGACTCATAAATATTCGGAGTCACTCTCTCCCTCTCTGTTTGATTAGGAAATGAGCCTTTAACTCAATGTAATCCCCAAGCCATTAACAAAAAAGCCCTCAACAGCTCCACTATTAGAATTTCACTCCTAACCCACAGAGGATTGAATTAGATTAACATAACTACCCGCAATCTGAGTTTATTTTCTGTGCCAGATAGAAATGTGTCTTCAGGAAAGGAAAAGAAGAGAGCTGGAAAGCAAGCATAGCATAATGAAATGTAAAAATAGAGAGATGAGAAATAGATGGACAGATGTACAGGTGAAGATATAAAAAAAGGTAAGAGAGAGAAATAGCTACATAGTCTTTAATAACTGGCTGCTGGCTTTGGGGGGGTTATTCAGAAGGCCCCTCAAATCACAGAATTTTTTCAAGAAGAGTATTTTTATCCTGCTGGTGTTTACTTCATATTCTCAGGGATTTACAGTGAGACACCTGAGCATGCTGTACTCCAGACACCTGTGCAGCAGATTTGGCACAGGTTTTATTTATAATTCCCAAGAGATGTCATACTCAGCAATGAAAGGAGAGGCGTGGAAAAGAGAACTTGCATGTCAATCATTACTTGCAGTCAAAGAAACAAATAAACTAGGATGAAACAAAAGATGTTTTTGTTTGTTGTTTTAAGGAATGAAAAAAACCCCATGCAACAGCATGTGTACAGTAAGTCAGTTTGGAGGTTGATATGGTGTTTAGTCCACAAAATGTGAATCATTAGTGAAGCAGAAACTAAATAACAAACACTTTCTACCACATAATGCATTAGTTTTACTTCTAACCACAGGTAACTCCCTCCCTCCAAATAAGTGGTCCTATAAACCATTGATTGGCATGCCACAGGACAGTAGGTGCTTGGTTATTTTTTTTTCCAATGCAGTAATAAAAAGATATGTCAGGGCAAAAGACCCATATGCAGTTGAAAGGGAAGGATAAAATCCAGCAATTATGTGGACGCAACTATTGAATCATCCAAATAAATTCCTAAGACTGAATCCTTTATAGCCTTATACTTGGAGGACTTCTTTGGGAATGATCAGATTTCTGCAAAAATGTATGGTAAGTGAGGGAGTTTTCTTGCAGTAGTTCCCAAGCATAGTCATGCTGATATTTCTTTGTGTGTGGGGAAGAAACTGATTCAATTTGTATTTTTTCAGTGATGTCTCTTGGTTTTCAGTTTTTAGGGGGACCTCAGACTAACTGTATGATAGATTGTTTGTTAGTTACAAAGTCAGCAATTTTATTCCTTTAATGCCTCTCAGAAAAATCCGCTCTCCCTTTATTACATAATAACATTGCATTGTCAGAGAAAAATAAATTTAATACCATAGCAAAACAAACAAAAAAGGGACTTCAATGATTTAAATACATTCATTTTTAAGTAAAATAAAAAGCCTTAATAATCAAAATGAAGTTTCATGTGATGAGAACGATCAGTCTCACAGTTTTGTTTTACCTGGAGGAGGAAAGCTTCATAGTTTTAATGATCTCTTGGGGCATTATTTGGGTATGTTAGCTGGGTATGTTAATTCACCTTATTTATCCACATTGCCTTCCTTATATAGGAATTCTAGTTGAATGATACAGTATTCATATCAATGGCTGAAAACTTAGAAAGCATTAATTTGTCAGTATTTTTTGTTCCTAGAACTTGACCTAAATGCTGTATTATAAAATGTACATCAAAGAAATGCAAAATAAAGGACTAAAGAACAAGCCTGTTTGTCACTTTTCTACAATTAGTCCAAGCAATTTATCTATCGTGTTCTTCTCAGGACTTGATATTTTAAGTGTGAGACAGCTCTGGTTTTCTTATCCTATTTTTGTTAGACACTTGTTCCTCCAAATTATTTTGAGTTTAGCTTTATTTTATTTGTTGTTACTTTCAAAAATGGTAAATTGGCAGGGGAGGAATTTTTTAGACCATATATTTAAGTAAAAATTTATACTAAAAAACTTAACATACAGAAATTAAAAATTGTAATATTTATAGTTTTGGGGGTCGAAGTAATACAGGAAATCAAGGTGTCAAGGTCATTTTTCTATACTTAAAAATAAATAAACCCCCTAAATTTTGTAAAAAGATGTAACACAAACATCTGAGGCAAAAATATAAAACAAGAAAAACCTCTTTTATTTTGACAAAAATATTATACTAAAAGCTACTAAAAAAACCTCAGTTGCTGACTAATTATTGTTCTCCCTCTCTTCATATTTGTGTTAACAAAAATACTCCAAAAATATATCATTGTTCAAACATTTTGCATCTTGGCTGCTTTAAAGCAAACACCTCATTGACAGTGAGAGAGTAAGTCCCTTCTTTGATTGTCACTGTGCCGACTTTGCAAAGACTTGCACCCCTCTTTTGTCATTGAAGAGACTTCAGTTGCTTTGGGACTTTCAAAATTAAAGAAACATCAACTGCTCAATGATAATGCCTTCTGTAAAAGCAAAACTTCATTTCATCTCCCTGATAAGAGAAGATTTGATATGAAGCTGGGGGGGGTGGGTTTTTTTCTAACAGAGGAAAGGGTGTCGCTTGATTCTTTTAAGACAGGACTGCTGAAGTTTCCAGGTTTGCCTTTACCAGCATGGGATAAATAGCACCTGTCCTTGGTAAGCCCTTAAGCAGAGTTATGTTATACATTGACCTTTTTGGAATGCCAGCAAACCTGACCGTTTCTATTCCCAAAACAAAACTGTTCCACTCAAACTTTCATTTGCTTATTTCCAGAGGAAAAAGCCACACTCAAATACTGAAACCGCCTGATTTCTACGAAGTTCTGAACCAACTCTTCTCCTTGTGGGTCGCACTGACCTTCCTTTGACAGTGTGAAAATAGAAAAAAAATTATTACCTTTAACTATATCAAGATGCTGCCGTAATTTTTAGACCAGATAAAAGGGTTGGTGCAGAACAACATTTAGATTAAAAAAACCCCACCACAAACCAAAAAACAAGCCCATAAATGCAATAAAAGGTAGAAGTTCACTACTTACATGCTGCGGGCTGACAGATGAGGCTCGAGGCTGGAGTAGAATTTCCCTTGCCCTCAGGTGTTTCTAATTGCTGATTAAATATCTTTTGGTTCTGCCTGCACCAGCCGACAGTCCCCTCTGCGTCTCTGCCTCTCTTTGTGACTAGGACACAGTACTCCGAGTCCCAACCTATAAATAGATCCCAGCTCTGTGATTGATATAACAGGCAGCTGACAAAAAAAAAAAAAAAAAAAAAAAAA